>JBBPBX010089306.1:0-14326 GCA_038048925.1 Garcialebias charrua
CCTCGACAGGACTGCAGTCCAATATGTAGTGGGCGTGGCCTGATTCTTCCAGAGCGCCCCCTAGAATTTAGTTTAAAAATCAGCCCCCAGCCATGCTTTATCCCAGAATTATGAAACGTGGTATACATGTGTAAATTGTCAGGACCTACAAAAAAGTCTCTTGGAACCCTGGTCCAAAACAAAAACAAAGTCGGCCATTTTGGGTCAAAGGTCATTTTCCGATGTTTTTGAATTGCGTATTTAAACAAACTCCTCTTAGTGATTTTGAAGGATTGCCTTTAAACTTGGTTAACATGCCCTTAACACATTGGACAGTAAAAGTTATCAAAAGTTTGCGTTTTCGTTTATGCTAAAGGGGCGTGGCCAGGCCTCAAACTTGCGCTTCATGCGTCCCCTACATTATTTCTATAGTCCCATCTCAGTGATACATCATCCGATCTGAACCAGATTTATTGTGCATAATCAGTGAGACCTTGTGGACACATTGATATTGTTGTTTAACATATGACTCCAGAGCGCCCCCTAGATTATTCAAACTGTTATATCTCAGTGATACATCATCCGATCTGAACCAGATTTATTGTGCATCATCAGTGAGCCCTTGTGGACACATTGATATGGTGGGCTAACATTTGACTCAAGTGCGCCCCCTACATTATTTCTATAGTTATATCTCAGTGATACATCATCCGATCTGAACCAAATTTATTGTGAATAATCAGTGAGCCCTTGTGGACACATTGATAATGTGGTTTAACATATAACTCCATAGCGCCCCCTAGATTATTCAAACTGTTATATCTCAGTGAGACATCATCCGATCTGAACCAGATTTATTGTGTATCATCAGTGAGACCTTGTGGACACATTGATATTGTGGTTTAACATGTGACTCCAGAGCGCCCCCTAGATTATTCAAACTGTTATATCTCAGTGAGACATCATCCGATCTGAACCAGATTTATTGTGCGTGTGCACCCCTGGTGCGGAGTAGACACGAGAGACTTCGAAATGGCGACCGAGCGGACGAGCTGGAGCTCGCGCGGTCGCCTCAATAAGGTCCGAGCGGCGCTAAGCTGCGAGGGCCTCAATGCTGCTTGCAGCTTTAATTAGGCCCGAAGCAGCGAAGCTCTGCTGAAGGCCTATTGTAATCGCAGGATTTCTTCATTATTATTATTCTTCTTCCGTCACTTCGCGCGGCCGTTTGGGGCCTTTAACATATTCAAAAACTCACCAAACTTCACCCAAAATTGTCCCCCAACGAAAATTTTATGAATCTGGTGTAATCGTAAGTGGGCGTGGCCTAACTGCTCAACAGCGCCCCCTAACGTGAGTTGGGGAAAACCGTAAGTCGTAGAGATCTGAAACTCGGTACATATGTAGATCTCCCCAATTCAAGAAAAAAAGTACATTGGAGGTACCCTCTAAAATGCACAGGTAGGCGGCCATTTTGGGTCAAAGGTCAAATTTTGGTCATTTTTCAGTTTTACTCATGTCGAACTTTGACGAACTCCTTCTCAGGCGTTCGACCTATCGGCTTCAAACTTGGTCAGAATGCAGTTAAGGCATGGGCCTTTAAAAGTTATCAAAAAAATTGACTTTTCGTATATGTTCAGGGGGCGTGGTGGAGCGGTGAACTTGGCGTACTCGCCGAAACAAACGAAACGCTATAACTTTGACATTTAAAGGTCTATTGACACCATGCTTTATCCTAGAATAATGAAACTTGGTACACATATGTATCTCATCAGGAGCTACAAAAAAGTCTCTTGGAGCAATGGTCCAAAGCCAACAGGAAGTCGGCCATTTTAGGTCAAAGTCACAATTTGGTCTATTTCATTTACGTCATATCTGAGCGAACTCGTCCTAGAGCTTTCGAGATCCAGGCGTCAAACTCGGTCAGCACTATCTTGAGGCATTGAAGGTCAAAAGTTATCAAAAGAATTTTTCTAAGTCAAAGCATGTGGGCGTGGCCTTAGGTCAAAGTCAAATTTGGTCTATTTCATTTACGTCATATCTGAGCGAACTCGTCCTAGAGCTTTCGAGATCCAGGGGTCAAACTCAGTCAGCACTATCTTGAGGCATTGAAGGTCAAAAGTTATCAAAAGAATTTTTCTATGTCAAAGCATGTGGGCGTGGCCAAGCCTCAAATCTGGCCATTTTCCATGAAACATCAACTACGTCATATCTGAGCGAACTCGTCCTAGAGCTTTCGAGATCCAGGCGTCAAACTCGGTCAGCACTATCTTGAGGCATTGAAGGTCAAAAGTTATCAAAAGAATTTTTCTATGACAAAGCATGTGGGCGTGGCCTTAGGTCAAAGTCACAATTTGGTCTATTTCATTTACGTCATATCTGAGCGAACTCGTCCTAGAGCTTTCGAGATCCAGGCGTCAAACTCGGTCAGCACTACCTTGAGGCATTGAAGGTCAAAAGTTATCAAAAGAATTTTTCTATGTCAAAGCATGTGGGCGTGGCCAAGCCTCAAATATGGCCATTCTCCATGAAACATCAAGCTAAAATAACTTCCTAATATAAGCTCCCAGCTTCACCAAACTCACTGACATCGATCCTTGTTCACCCCCCTGCAGGATTCCATTGCAATACTTGGTGGGCGTGGCCTAATTCCGCAACAGCGCCCTCTAGAATATTTTAAAAAAACAGCCCCCAGCCATGCTTTATCCCAGAATAATGAAACTTGGTACACATGTGTATCTCATCAGGAGCTACAAAAAAGTCTCTTGGAGCAATGGTCCAAAGCCAACAGGAAGTCGGCCATTTTAGGTCAAAGTCATAATTTGGTCTATTTCATTGACGTCATATCTGAGCGAACTCGTCCTAGAGCTTTCGAGATCCAGGCGTCAAACTCGGTCAGCACTATCTTGAGGCATTGAAGGTCAAAAGTTATCAAAAGAATTTTTCTAAGTCAAAGCATGTGGGCGTGGCCTTAGGTCAAAGTCAAATTTGGTCTATTTCGTTTACGTCATATCTGAGCGAACTCGTCCTAGAGCTTTCGAGATCCAGGGGTCAAACTCAGTCAGCACTATCTTGAGGCATTGAAGGTCAAAAGTTATCAAAAGAATTTTTCTATGTCAAAGCATGTGGGCGTGGCCAAGCCTCAAATCTGGCCATTTTCCATGAAACATCAACTACGTCATATCTGAGCGAACTCGTCCTAGAGCTTTCGAGATCCAGGCGTCAAACTCGGTCAGCACTATCTTGAGGCATTGAAGGTCAAAAGTTATCAAAAGAATTTTTCTATGACAAAGCATGTGGGCGTGGCCTTAGGTCAAAGTCACAATTTGGTCTATTTCATTTACGTCATATCTGAGCGAACTCGTCCTAGAGCTTTCGAGATCCAGGCGTCAAACTCGGTCAGCACTACCTTGAGGCATTGAAGGTCAAAAGTTATCAAAAGAATTTTTCTATGTCAAAGCATGTGGGCGTGGCCAAGCCTCAAATATGGCCATTCTCCATGAAACATCAAGCTAAAATAACTTCCTAATATAAGCTCCCAGCTTCACCAAACTCACTGACATCGATCCTTGTTCACCCCCCTGCAGGATTCCATTGCAATACTTGGTGGGCGTGGCCTAATTCCGCAACAGCGCCCTCTAGAATATTTTAAAAAAACAGCCCCCAGCCATGCTTTATCCCAGAATAATGAAACTTGGTACACATGTGTATCTCATCAGGAGCTACAAAAAAGTCTCTTGGAGCAATGGTCCAAAGCCAACAGGAAGTCGGCCATTTTAGGTCAAAGTCATAATTTGGTCTATTTCATTGACGTCATATCTGAGCGAACTCGTCCTAGAGCTTTCGAGATCCAGGCGTCAAACTCGGTCAACACTACCTTGAGGCATTGAAGGTCAAAAGTTATCAAAAGAATTTTTCTATGTCAAAGCATGTGGGCGTGGCCAAGCCTCAAATCTGGCCATTCTCCATGAAACATCAAGCTAAAATAACTTCCTAATATAAGCTCCCAGCTACACCAAATTCACTAAGATCTATATTTATCCATCCCTCGACAGGACTGCAGTCCAATATGTAGTGGGCGTGGCCTGATTCTTCCAGAGCGCCCCCTAGAATTTAGTTTAAAAATCAGCCCCCAGCCATGCTTTATCCCAGAATTATGAAACGTGGTATACATGTGTAAATTGTCAGGACCTACAAAAAAGTCTCTTGGAACCCTGGTCCAAAACAAAAACAAAGTCGGCCATTTTGGGTCAAAGGTCATTTTCCGATGTTTTTGAATTGCGTATTTAAACAAACTCCTCTTAGTGATTTTGAAGGATTGCCTTTAAACTTGGTTAACATGCCCTTAACACATTGGACAGTAAAAGTTATCAAAAGTTTGCGTTTTCGTTTATGCTAAAGGGGCGTGGCCAGGCCTCAAACTTGCGCTTCATGCGTCCCCTACATTATTTCTATAGTCCCATCTCAGTGATACATCATCCGATCTGAACCAGATTTATTGTGCATAATCAGTGAGACCTTGTGGACACATTGATATTGTTGTTTAACATATGACTCCAGAGCGCCCCCTAGATTATTCAAACTGTTATATCTCAGTGATACATCATCCGATCTGAACCAGATTTATTGTGCATCATCAGTGAGCCCTTGTGGACACATTGATATGGTGGGCTAACATTTGACTCAAGTGCGCCCCCTACATTATTTCTATAGTTATATCTCAGTGATACATCATCCGATCTGAACCAAATTTATTGTGAATAATCAGTGAGCCCTTGTGGACACATTGATAATGTGGTTTAACATATAACTCCATAGCGCCCCCTAGATTATTCAAACTGTTATATCTCAGTGAGACATCATCCGATCTGAACCAGATTTATTGTGTATCATCAGTGAGACCTTGTGGACACATTGATATTGTGGTTTAACATGTGACTCCAGAGCGCCCCCTAGATTATTCAAACTGTTATATCTCAGTGAGACATCATCCGATCTGAACCAGATTTATTGTGCGTGTGCACCCCTGGTGCGGAGTAGACACGAGAGACTTCGAAATGGCGACCGAGCGGACGAGCTGGAGCTCGCGCGGTCGCCTCAATAAGGTCCGAGCGGCGCTAAGCTGCTTCGGGCCTCAACGCCGCTTGCGGCTTTAATTATTATTATTATTATTCTTTTTCCGTCACTTCGCGCGGCCGTTTGGGGCCTTTAACATATTCAAAAACTCACCAAACTTCACCCAAAATTGTCCCCCAACGAAAATTTTATGAATCTGGTGTAATCGCAAGTGGGCGTGGCCTAACTGCTCAACAGCGCCCCCTAACGTGAGTTGGGGAAAACCGTAAGTCGTAGAGATCTGAAACTCGGAACATATGTAGATCTCCCCAATTCAAGAAAAAAAGTACATTGGGGGTACCCTCTAAAATGCACAGGTAGGCGGCCATTTTGGGTCAAAGGTCAAATTTTGGTCATTTTTCAGTTTTACTCATGTCGAACTTTGACGAACTCCTTCTCAGGCGTTCGACCTATCGGCTTCAAACTTGGTCAGAATGCAGTTAAGGCATGGGCCTTTAAAAGTTATCAAAAAAATTGACTTTTCGTATATGTTCAGGGGGCGTGGTGGAGCGGTGAACTTGGCGTACTCGCCGAAACAAACGAAACGCTATAACTTTGACATTTAAAGGTCTATTGACACCATGCTTTATCCTAGAATAATGAAACTTGGTACACATGTGTATCTCATCAGGAGCTACAAAAAAGTCTCTTGGAGCAATGGTCCAAAGCCAACAGGAAGTCGGCCATTTTAGGTCAAAGTCACAATTTGGTCTATTTCATTTACGTCATATCTGAGCGAACTCGTCCTAGAGCTTTCGAGATCCAGGCGTCAAACTCGGTCAGCACTATCTTGAGGCATTGAAGGTCAAAAGTTATCAAAAGAATTTTTCTAAGTCAAAGCATGTGGGCGTGGCCTTAGGTCAAAGTCAAATTTGGTCTATTTCATTTACGTCATATCTGAGCGAACTCGTCCTAGAGCTTTCGAGATCCAGGGGTCAAACTCAGTCAGCACTATCTTGAGGCATTGAAGGTCAAAAGTTATCAAAAGAATTTTTCTATGTCAAAGCATGTGGGCGTGGCCAAGCCTCAAATCTGGCCATTTTCCATGAAACATCAATTACGTCATATCTGAGCGAACTCGTCCTAGAGCTTTCGAGATCCAGGCGTCAAACTCGGTCAGCACTATCTTGAGGCATTGAAGGTCAAAAGTTATCAAAAGAATTTTTCTAAGTCAAAGCATGTGGGCGTGGCCTTAGGTCAAAGTCACAATTTGGTCTATTTCATTTACGTCATATCTGAGCGAACTCGTCCTAGAGCTTTCGAGATCCAGGCGTCAAACTCGGTCAGCACTATCTTGAGGCATTGAAGGTCAAAAGTTATCAAAATAATTTTTCTATGTCAAAGCATGTGGGCGTGGCCAAGCCTCAAATCTGGCCATTCTCCATGAAACATCAAGCTAAAATAACTTCCTAATATAAGCTCCCAGCTACACCAAATTCACTAAGATCTATATTTATCCATCCCTCGACAGGACTGCAGTCCAATATGTAGTGGGCGTGGCCTGATTCTTCCAGAGCGCCCCCTAGAATTTAGTTTAAAAATCAGCCCCCAGCCATGCTTTATCCCAGAATTATGAAACGTGGTATACATGTGTAAATTGTCAGGACCTACAAAAAAGTCTCTTGGAACCCTGGTCCAAAACAAAAACAAAGTCGGCCATTTTGGGTCAAAGGTCATTTTCCGATGTTTTTGAATTGCGTATTTAAACAAACTCCTCTTAGTGATTTTGAAGGATTGCCTTTAAACTTGGTTAACATGCCCTTAACACATTGGACAGTAAAAGTTATCAAAAGTTTGCGTTTTCGTTTATGCTAAAGGGGCGTGGCCAGGCCTCAAACTTGCGCTTCATGCGTCCCCTACATTATTTCTATAGTCCCATCTCAGTGATACATCATCCGATCTGAACCAGATTTATTGTGCATAATCAGTGAGACCTTGTGGACACATTGATATTGTTGTTTAACATATAACTCCATAGCGCCCCCTAGATTATTCAAACTGTTATATCTCAGTGAGACATCATCCGATCTGAACCAGATTTATTGTGTATCATCAGTGAGACCTTGTGGACACATTGATATTGTGGTTTAACATGTGACTCCAGAGCGCCCCCTAGATTATTCAAACTGTTATATCTCAGTGAGACATCATCCGATCTGAACCAGATTTATTGTGCGTGTGCACCCCTGGTGCGGAGTAGACACGAGAGACTTCGAAATGGCGACCGAGCGGACGAGCTGGAGCTCGCGCGGTCGCCTCAATAAGGTCCGAGCGGCGCTAAGCTGCGAGGGCCTCAATGCTGCTTGCAGCTTTAATTAGGCCCGAAGCAGCGAAGCTCTGCTGAAGGCCTATTGTAATCGCTCGATTTCTTCATTATTAGGCCCGAAGCAGCGAAGCTCTGCTGAAGGCCTATTGTAATCGCTCGATTTCTTCATTATTAGGCCCGAAGCAGCGAAGCTCTGCTGAAGGCCTATTGTAATCGCTCGATTTCTTCATTATTATTATTATTATTCTTCCGTCACTTCGCGCGGCCGTTTGGGGCCTTTAACATATTCAAAAACTCACCAAACTTCACCCAAAATTGTCCCCCAACGAAAATTTTATGAATCTGGTGTAATCGCAAGTGGGCGTGGCCTAACTGCTCAACAGCGCCCCCTAACGTGAGTTGGGGAAAACCGTAAGTCGTAGAGATCTGAAACTCGGTACATATGTAGATCTCCCCAATTCAAGAAAAAAAGTACATTGGAGGTACCCTCTAAAATGCACAGGTAGGCGGCCATTTTGGGTCAAAGGTCAAATTTTGGTCATTTTTCAGTTTTACTCATGTCGAACTTTGACGAACTCCTTCTCAGGCGTTCGACCTATCGGCTTCAAACTTTGTCAGAATGCAGTTAAGGCATGGGCCTTTAAAAGTTATCAAAAAAATTGACTTTTCGTATATGTTCAGGGGGCGTGGTGGAGCGGTGAACTTGGCGTACTCGCCGAAACAAACGAAACGCTATAACTTTGACATTTAAAGGTCTATTGACACCATGCTTTATCCTAGAATAATGAAACTTGGTACACATATGTATCTCATCAGGAGCTACAAAAAAGTCTCTTGGAGCAATGGTCCAAAGCCAACAGGAAGTCGGCCATTTTAGGTCAAAGTCACAATTTGGTCTATTTCATTTACGTCATATCTGAGCGAACTCGTCCTAGAGCTTTCGAGATCCAGGCGTCAAACTCGGTCAGCACTATCTTGAGGCATTGAAGGTCAAAAGTTATCAAAAGAATTTTTCTAAGTCAAAGCATGTGGGCGTGGCCTTAGGTCAAAGTCAAATTTGGTCTATTTCGTTTACGTCATATCTGAGCGAACTCGTCCTAGAGATTTCGAGATCCAGGGGTCAAACTCAGTCAGCACTATCTTGAGGCATTGAAGGTCAAAAGTTATCAAAAGAATTTTTCTATGTCAAAGCATGTGGGCGTGGCCAAGCCTCAAATCTGGCCATTTTCCATGAAACATCAACTACGTCATATCTGAGCGAACTCGTCCTAGAGCTTTCGAGATCCAGGCGTCAAACTCGGTCAGCACTATCTTGAGGCATTGAAGGTCAAAAGTTATCAAAAGAATTTTTCTATGACAAAGCATGTGGGCGTGGCCTTAGGTCAAAGTCACAATTTGGTCTATTTCATTTACGTCATATCTGAGCGAACTCGTCCTAGAGCTTTCGAGATCCAGGCGTCAAACTCGGTCAGCACTACCTTGAGGCATTGAAGGTCAAAAGTTATCAAAAGAATTTTTCTATGTCAAAGCATGTGGGCGTGGCCAAGCCTCAAATATGGCCATTCTCCATGAAACATCAAGCTAAAATAACTTCCTAATATAAGCTCCCAGCTTCACCAAACTCACTGACATCGATCCTTGTTCACCCCCCTGCAGGATTCCATTGCAATACTTGGTGGGCGTGGCCTAATTCCGCAACAGCGCCCTCTAGAATATTTAAAAAAAACAGCCCCCAGCCATGCTTTATCCCAGAATAATGAAACTTGGTACACATGTGTATCTCATCAGGAGCTACAAAAAAGTCTCTTGGAGCAATGGTCCAAAGCCAACAGGAAGTCGGCCATTTTAGGTCAAAGTCATAATTTGGTCTATTTCATTGACGTCATATCTGAGCGAACTCGTCCTAGAGCTTTCGAGATCCAGGCGTCAAACTCGGTCAACACTACCTTGAGGCATTGAAGGTCAAAAGTTATCAAAAGAATTTTTCTATGTCAAAGCATGTGGGCGTGGCCAAGCCTCAAATCTGGCCATTCTCCATGAAACATCAAGCTAAAATAACTTCCTAATATAAGCTCCCAGCTGCACCAAATTCACTAAGATCTATATTTATCCATCCCTCGACAGGACTGCAGTCCAATATGTAGTGGGCGTGGCCTGATTCTTCCAGAGCGCCCCCTAGAATTTAGTTTAAAAATCAGCCCCCAGCCATGCTTTATCCCAGAATTATGAAACGTGGTATACATGTGTAAATTGTCAGGACCTACAAAAAAGTATCTTGGAACCCTGGTCCAAAACCAACAGGAAGTCGGCCATTTTGGATCAAAAGGTAGTTTTGGTCATAAATTTCACACCTTTCTGGTGGTTTAAAGCCACTCTATCTCTCACGCCCTTGACATAGTCAAGATGATCCTGTGCTAGAAGACAGATAATACATTGATCTGATGTGTTTTAAAACACTTGAAGGTTTTGTTGGAGGATGTGGGCGTGGTTGTGGCAGCATGGCGAATACAAGACCAGCAGGCGATGCTAGAGCTCTGGAGTTTGCATGTGATTTTGAATATTTGGCAAATGCGCACCATGATCGCGACTGGGCGGACTAGCTAGAGTTCCCATGCTCACCACAATAAGGACGGAGCGGCGCTAAGCTGCTTCGGGCCTCAACGCCGCTTGCGGCTTTAATTATTATTATTATTCTTCTTCTTCCGTCACTTCGCGCGGCCGTTTGGAGCCTTTAACATATTCAAAAACTCACCAAACTTCACCCAAAATTGTCCCCCAACGAAAATTTTATGAATCTGGTGTAATCGCAAGTGGGCGTGGCCTAACTGCTCAACAGCGCCCCCTAACGTGAGTTGGGGAAAACCGTAAGTCGTAGAGATCTGAAACTCGGAACATATGTAGATCTCCCCAATTCAAGAAAAAAAGTACATTGGGGGTACCCTCTAAAATGCACAGGTAGGCGGCCATTTTGGGTCAAAGGTCAAATTTTGGTCATTTTTCAGTTTTACTCATGTCGAACTTTGACGAACTCCTTCTCAGGCGTTCGACCTATCGGCTTCAAACTTGGTCAGAATGCAGTTAAGGCATGGGCCTTTAAAAGTTATCAAAAAAATTGACTTTTCGTATATGTTCAGGGGGCGTAGTGGAGCGGTGAACTTGGCGTACTCGCCGAAACAAACGAAACGCTATAACTTTGACATTTAAAGGTCTATTGACACCATGCTTTATCCTAGAATAATGAAACTTGGTACACATATGTATCTCATCAGGAGCTACAAAAAAGTCTCTTGGAGCAATGGTCCAAAGCCAACAGGAAGTCGGCCATTTTAGGTCAAAGTCACAATTTGGTCTATTTCATTTACGTCATATCTGAGCGAACTCGTCCTAGAGCTTTCGAGATCCAGGCGTCAAACTCGGTCAGCACTATCTTGAGGCATTGAAGGTCAAAAGTTATCAAAAGAATTTTTCTAAGTCAAAGCATGTGGGCGTGGCCTTAGGTCAAAGTCAAATTTGGTCTATTTCATTTACGTCATATCTGAGCGAACTCGTCCTAGAGCTTTCGAGATCCAGGGGTCAAACTCAGTCAGCACTATCTTGAGGCATTGAAGGTCAAAAGTTATCAAAAGAATTTTTCTATGTCAAAGCATGTGGGCGTGGCCAAGCCTCAAATCTGGCCATTTTCCATGAAACATCAATTACGTCATATCTGAGCGAACTCGTCCTAGAGCTTTCGAGATCCAGGCGTCAAACTCGGTCAGCACTATCTTGAGGCATTGAAGGTCAAAAGTTATCAAAAGAATTTTTCTATGTCAAAGCATGTGGGCGTGGCCAAGCCTCAAATCTGGCCATTCTCCATGAAACATCAAGCTAAAATAACTTCCTAATATAAGCTCCCAGCTACACCAAATTCACTAAGATCTATATTTATCCATCCCTCGACAGGACTGCAGTCCAATATGTAGTGGGCGTGGCCTGATTCTTCCAGAGCGCCCCCTAGAATTTAGTTTAAAAATCAGCCCCCAGCCATGCTTTATCCCAGAATTATGAAACGTGGTATACATGTGTAAATTGTCAGGACCTACAAAAAAGTCTCTTGGAACCCTGGTCCAAAACAAAAACAAAGTCGGCCATTTTGGGTCAAAGGTCATTTTCCGATGTTTTTGAATTGCGTATTTAAACAAACTCCTCTTAGTGATTTTGAAGGATTGCCTTTAAACTTGGTTAACATGCCCTTAACACATTGGACAGTAAAAGTTATCAAAAGTTTGCGTTTTCGTTTATGCTAAAGGGGCGTGGCCAGGCCTCAAACTTGCGCTTCATGCGTCCCCTACATTATTTCTATAGTCCCATCTCAGTGATACATCATCCGATCTGAACCAGATTTATTGTGCATAATCAGTGAGACCTTGTGGACACATTGATATTGTTGTTTAACATATGACTCCAGAGCGCCCCCTAGATTATTCAAACTGTTATATCTCAGTGATACATCATCCGATCTGAACCAGATTTATTGTGCATCATCAGTGAGCCCTTGTGGACACATTGATATGGTGGGCTAACATTTGACTCAAGTGCGCCCCCTACATTATTTCTATAGTTATATCTCAGTGATACATCATCCGATCTGAACCAAATTTATTGTGAATAATCAGTGAGCCCTTGTGGACACATTGATAATGTGGTTTAACATATAACTCCATAGCGCCCCCTAGATTATTCAAACTGTTATATCTCAGTGAGACATCATCCGATCTGAACCAGATTTATCGTGTATCATCAGTGAGACCTTGTGGACACATTGATATTGTGGTTTAACATGTGACTCCAGAGCGCCCCCTAGATTATTCAAACTGTTATATCTCACATATATAAGTCGCTTCGGAGTGTAATTCACATTTATTTAGAAGTGTATTTCACAAAATGCAAGAACAGACATTTAGTCTGAATTAACAATAAAGCACAGAACATACCTGAGATCCTGAACATTCTTAATTAACATAAAAGGTCAACGAGTCCGACAAGCAAGTTAACAGTAAATCTCATTCCACATCACTTTGGGGACATTTTACTTGTGCTAATTTTTTTTCTTTCAGTTGTCTCTAGGTGAATGTTTGGGGGGGTGGGGGGTGGAGGGGTAGCGGTAGAGGAACAACATATACTGTAGTTGTCAAAAGCCTAGAGGGCCTTTTCGCAGCTGCAAATGGTAATGTTTACTTTTTGGTTCATGTCAGTATAAATGAACATTTAATGCGTCAATGAAAAATTGCGTCATGAATATGGGGGAAAAAAACGTACAAACCGGATTCCAAAAAAATTGGGACACTAAACAAATCGTGAATTAAAAACAGAATGCAATGATGTGGAGATGTCAAATGTCAATATTTTATTCGTAATTGAACATAGATGACAGATCAAAAGTTTAATCTGAGTAAATGTAACATTTTAAAGGAAAATATGTTGATTCAAAATTTCAGTGTCAACAAATCCCCAAAAAGTCGGGACAAGTAGCATTAAGTGGCTGGAAAAAGGAAATTGAGCATATAACGAACAGCTGGAACAGCAATTGACACTAATTAGGTCAATTGACAACATGACTGTGTATAAAAGCTTCTCAGAGTGTCAGTGTCTCTTAGAAGCCAAGATGGTAAGAGGATCACCAATTCCACCATTGTTGCGCAGAAAGATAGTGCAGCAATACCAGAATGGTGTTACCCAGCGTAAAATGGCAAAGACTTTTAAGTTATCATCATCAACCGTGCATAACCTCATCAAAAGATTCAGAGAATCTGGAACAATCGCTGTGCGTAAGGGTCAAGGCCGTAAAACTCTACTGGATGCTCGTGATTTCCGAGCCCTTAAACGTCACTGCACCTCAAACAGGAATTCCACTGTCAAGGAAATAACAGAATGGGCTCAGGAATACTTCCAGAAATCATTGTCGGTGAACACAATCCACCGTGCCATCCACCGTTGCCAGCTGAAACTACAGTGCAAAGAGGAAACCATTTCTAAGCAAGCTCCACAAGCTCAGACGTTTGCACTGGGCCAAGGGTCATTTAAAATAGAGTGTGACAAAATGGAAGACTGTTCTGGGGTCAGATGAGTCATGATTTGAAGTTCTTCATGGAACACTGGGACGCCATGTCATCTGCACCAGAGAGGACAAGGATAGCCCAAGTTGTTATCAACGCTCCGTTCAGAAGCCTGCATCACTGATGGTATGGGGTTGCATGAGCGCTTGTGGCATGGGCAGCTTGCATGTCTGGAAAGGCACCATTAATGCAGAGAACTATGTTCAGGTTCTAGAACAACATATGCTCCCATCTAGACGTCATCTCTTTCAGGGAAGACCCTGCATTTTTCAACAAGATAATGCCAGACCACATTCTGCAGCAATCACAACATCATGGCTACGTAGGAGAAGGATCCGGGTACTGAAATGTCCAGCCTGCAGTCCAGATCTTTCACCTATAGAGAACATTTGGTGCATCATAAAGAGGAAGGTGCGACAAAGAAGGCCCAAGACGATTGAACAGTTAGAGGCCTGTATTAGACATGAATGGGAGAGCATTCCTATTTCTAAACTTGAGAAACTGGTCTCCTCTGTCCCCAGACGTCTGTTGAGTGTTGTAAGAAGAAGGGGGGATGCCACACAGTGGTAAAAATGGACTTGTCCCAACTTTTTTGGGATTTGTTGACGCCATGAAATTTTGAAACATTTTTCCCTTAAAATGATACATTCTCTCAGTTTAAACTTTTGATCTGTGATTTGTGTTCTATTCTGAATAAAATATTGACATTTGCCATCTCAACATCATTGCATTCAGTTTTTATTCACAAATTGTTTAGTGTCACAACTTTTTTGGAATCCGGTTTTTATACAAGTCGCTTCGGACAATAAGTCGCAGGACTGGCCAAAATATAAAACAAGTACCCGGTACGACCTATAGTCCGGAAAATACAGTA
>JBBPBX010089307.1:0-11106 GCA_038048925.1 Garcialebias charrua
TGAACCAGAGGACCGCCGTCTAAGCCGGGCTAGTGAGCAAACCTCTTCGGATAACAGATCTGATTGCTGCAGGCTGCTGAAACCGTGAGTTCTGATATGATAACTGCTGATCTGTGTGCTGTACTGCTGGGCCACAGCCACCATCGTTAGGCCTGTGAGCATCGTGGAAGAGCCACGTGGTTCAGCAAACAAACCAGAGACCTGCTACCACAAGTCTACAAACTCTGTAAGTATGACGAGAGGTAAAGGACCAAAGTCACCAGACTTGAAGGGAAACAACTCAGCAGAAATGCAAGACTTTAAAATTTCACTCAACTTTATGGGTGAACAAATAGCAAACTTATCAGCAAAAATGGATTCCCAGGTCGGTCTGGTTGACGAAATAAGACAACTGAAAGATCTGATAATTAGCAAAGACAATAAAATTGCTGAACTAGAATGAAAAATAGAGGACTTAGAACAATACACAAAGCAAGACAACGTGGTGATCTCAGGACTGGATTTTACTAAGTGTCGGACATATTCAAAAGCTCTTACTAACAAAGATCCAACTGAGAATGCATCTCAGGAAGAACTACAGACTCTGGAGGAGCATGTAGTTACTTTTTACAGAACAATTACATTGACATAAACTATGGGGACATTTCGTTCTGTCACACCCTGCCCAGTAAATCACCAAAATTCAAACCGTCGTTGTCAAGTTCATTAGCAGGAAGATAAAAAACGATGTAATTATGCATGCAAGAAATCTGAAGGGAACAAAAGTTTACATAAATGAACATCTAACAAAAAAATGGAAACATTGCACATGGAGCAAGGTTGTTAAAAAAACAGAACAAAATAGTATCAACATGGACAAGAAATGGAAACATCTTTATCAAAACACATGAAGGGGCTCAGCCTAAAATGATAAAAGAGCTGAAGGATCTGGAAAAACTTGGAGGAACTCAGGAGATGACAAATCACTAATCAATGAAACAACTTACACACAAAATGGACATAATATACAGTGAAATGAACAAATACATTAGAACATGACAGCATACGAAGACTCAGAACCTAAAATATATAATGTTGAAGATGTAATTGATGCAAATTTTTTCCCTGTAATAAAAGATAGCAATATTATAATGAAGAGCAATTTAATGACATCAATATAACAAATGGGGTTCTCTCTATTATTCACTTTAATAGCAGAAGTATAAATCAGAGGTGGGACCAAGTCACTGTGTTGCAAGTCAAGTCAAGTCTCAAGTCAAGACGGTCCAAGTCAAGTCAAGTCTCAAGTCAACGACGGTCCAAGTCAAGTCAAGTCTCAAGTCAACGACGGTCCAAGTCAAGTCAAGTCTCAAGTCAGGAACTTTTAATTTCAAGTCATTTCGAGTCGTTCTCTCCTCCCCTTTTTTTAACATTTGCAATTACTGTATACATAAAATGTAAATAATAGACCATTTGTTCTTTTTAAAATCTGTATTTATCTCAAATGATAGAACATGTGCAGCAGAACACAACGTATAAAAAACATACCCAACTCCCCCAAAATGAGCAGCAGAACAGAACCCAGAGAGAGTAGTCCATTCATTTCTGACTGAGAAAAGTATAAAAGTTATATACATATAAAAAAGTCATAGCATGTCTTTGCTGTCACCTCCGTCTTTGTGTCTTCACTTCCTAACACATGGTGTTCCACCCATAACATAACCAAAGATCAAATCACGTAGTAAGGCATTGGTGATGGCTTTCTGCTCTGGATGAGTCATACAGTACTGCCCAGCACGAGTGTCCAGAAATTGTGATATGGAAGGCTGTAGAGGTTCATTTATCCTCTTGTTCATCTATTCTTCAAATCTGTCAGAAGTAAACAAATGTCAGAAAATAAATTACAGCCATTCATGAATTACATTTGACTTAAGTTACTCTTACTATTCATAAATAAACATTAACACTAAAACAATCATAGTTTTCAAAAAATTAAATAAGTATATAAGAAGTGTATCACAAGTAAAATCAGGAAGGTCTGGTGAATTTATTTTTCTGCTTTTATTTCTAAGTACCGTATGTTAGTTTCAGTCCTCCGTAAATATAGGCCAGATATTCTAAACACAAAATTAAATTGCGACAGTCACTGTATTTGGTCTGTTTTAAAAAAATAAACCACATGCAAAACTCAAAAACATTGCAAATAAAGTGGAGTGGTTTTGAATTTGGATGTGATGGTATAATAAATATTTGTCTGGCCAAGTGGGGTTAAATCTACAGCCAATTTCACATATCAGTATTGATAAAAACATGTTGTTGGGTTCTGTGCAACATGCGACCGTCACGCCGCCATTTGAAAAGTTATAACAGACAAAACAGTTCACTATCCACCGGCTTCCTGAGCTAACATGTAGCCCGGAGTACACATGCTAACACGAAGTTAGCTGTTAGCTAAAGTCAACTATCTCACAACAAAATAAAAGTGCTACTTACCGCTCTTTGTGAATGCTCATAACTTGTGTACCCAAAAGAAACTACTTGTGGAAGCATATTGGTCCCTCAGCTGTAGCTTGCGTTGTTTTTTTTCAAAGCCACGCACACACACATACATACGGAGTGTGGGGTGCCCGGTCTGCGCCTGACTGTTAATGCGCCTGACTGTTAATACGGAATGAGTGAAAATAATTAATGCGGCCACTTTATAACGTGTTTTAAATTTTTGACTTGACTAAAATATCAAGTCTTTTCAAGTAAAAAGCTTCAAGTCAAGTCAAGTCCCAAGTCAATGGGACAAGTCTAATTCAAGTCCGAGTCTTTCAGCATTTTTTCAAGTCAAGTCTCAAGTCGTGATTTAAATGACTCGAGTCTGACTCGAGTCCAAGTCACGTGACTCGAGTCCCCACCTCTGGTATAAATGCAAATATATCCAAAATAACAGATTACTTAAAACAATTAAATAGAACTATTACGATAATAGCAATGTCAGAGACATGGCTTAATGATGAAAACACAATTAATATTCACATCGAAGGGTATGAATTATTTCATATGAACAGGAATAATAAAAGAGGTGGTGGAGTCGCTCTATTTGTTAACAATGAAATCAAATGTAAATTAAACAGTGAAATGTCAATAATTGTTGATAATATTATGGAAATGATGACAATAGAAATAATAAACAAAAACGATAAAAACATAATAATAAGTTGTGTATATAGATCACCAGGAGCAAATATAGAAATATTCACAGATAAAATCTTGGAGCTATTGGAGAAGAGTTTTAATAAAAAAGTTTTTTTATGTGGAGACTAACATTGATATGGGAAATAAAACAGATTCAAATAACACCAGTATATTTATAAACTCTATGTACAGTTTAAATATGTATCTGTTGATATCAAAGCCAACAAGAATTACAACTCATAGTGCCACAATAATTGATAATATTTTCACAAATATAACAAATGGGGATGTGATAGGTGGTATTTTAACGACCGACTTAAGTGATCATTTACCAGTTTTCACAATCTATAAAAATGATCAAAGCATCACAAAAGCAGTTACAAAGAAGAAAAAGATCATAAACACATCAAAAAAAGTTTTGGAAAAATTGAAAGAGGATCTAGATAAACAAGACTGGAATGATGTGTATGTTGAAGATGTAAACAGATCATATGATGAGTTTATGAATATCTTGGAAGCTCTGTATGAAAAGAATTGTGTGCAAACAAATCATACAAAGAGAAATATCGTTGACCAACCATGGATGACAAAAGGGTTGAGAAATGCTTGTAAAAAAAAATTATTTGTATTCATGTTTCTTGAAATTGCGAACTCAGAACGCTGAAGAAAAATATAAAAAGTATAAAAATAAATTAGTAGGGATTATAAGGAAACATAAGAAAGAATATTATAGTAAATTATTAGATAAAAGTAATGGTGATATGAAAGCAACATGGCGAGTAATGAATAGTGTTCTGAAGAATCATAAAGCAAAAACTGGTATTTCAAAATATTTTGTAAAAGACAACGATGAAGTTCACGATGAAAATGAAATTGTAAATGGTTTTAATCAATATTTTGTGAATGTTGGATCAAGCCTTGCAGCTAAAATACCAAAAGTAGATAATAATGTGAGCCATTCAATTACAGGTTGTGCAAACAGTATTCTTCTAAATGGAACTAACAAAGAGGAAATAATGAATGTAGTAAAAAATCTTACAGACAAGAGATCAAAAGACTGGGTGGACATGGATATGATGTTTGTAAAGGACATAATGAGCCATGTTATTGAGCCGTTTACATATATATGTAATTTATCATTTTCAACAGGAATATTTCCAGATAATATGAAAGTAGCTAAGGTAGTTCCTCTTTTTAAAAATGGTGATAAATGTGTGTTCAACAATTATAGACCTATATCCTTGTTACCACAGTTTTCAAAAATTCTTGAAAAACTATTTGTGAACAGACTAGATCAATTTATAGATAAACAAAATATTCTAAGCAACAGTCAGTATGGGTTCAGAGCTAAAAACTCTACATCAATGGCTCTCATGGAATTAATGGAACAAATAACTACTGCTGTCGATCAAAAACAATATTGTGTCAGTATTTTTGTTGATTTAAAAAAAGCATTCGATACTATTGATCACACCATTCTCCTTGAAAAATTGAACAAATATGGTATTAGAGGACCAGCATTACAGTGGGTATCTAGCTATTTAAAAGATAGGAAACAATTTGTACAAATAAATGATGTAAGATCTGACCTCTGTAATATCACATGTGGAGTTCCCCAAGGCTCTGTACTTGGACCAAAGCTATTTATTTTATATGTGAATGACTTGGTAAATGTGTCAGGACTCCTTAAATGTGTACTTTTTGCTGATGATACCACTTTTTTCTGTTTAGGTGAAGATAGAACAAATGTTGGAATTGATAAAGACAGAATTTGTCAAAATACAAACTTGGTTTAAAATCAATAAATTATCATTAAATCTAGAAAAAACTAATTACATGATATTCAGTAATAAAAAGAAAACTGTTGATGTTCCACTCAAAATTGAAGGTGTTGAGATTTGTAGAGTGAGTGAGGTGAAGTTTTTGGGTGTTATCATTGATGACAAACTGACATGGAAACAACACATAAATTCTGTAAGAATAAAAATAGCTAAATCGATTGCAGTACTGTACAAAGTCAGAGACCTATTGAATGATAAAGCTCTGTATTTGTTGTATAACACAATCATTGTTCCACACTTAATCTATTGTATTGATGTTTGGGGGAAAGCGTGTAAAACAATCACAAAGCCTATTTTTGTATTACAGAAAAGAGCTGTAAGAATTATCACTAGAAAACATTACCGTCATCCATCTAGTACATTATTTTATCAACTGAAGTTATTGAAGTTCCATGATTTGGTAGATTATAATATTTTATCAGTTATGTATAGGGCTCAGAATAACGCATTACCTTTAAATATACAAATGCATTTTGTTAAAAGACAAAGTTGTTATAACCTTAAGGGAACAGAGATGTTTATATAACCACAATTCAGAACTAGCTTGAAGGGACGTTCTACCTCAATCCAGGGAATTAGATTATGGAATGGCTTGGAGAATGAAGATAAAAATGCCAATTCAATGTTTACATTCAAGAAAATGATCAAAATGAATTTAAAAAAAATAAAATGACGTATTGTGTATTGTATTAGTTAGAAAATTAGAAAGAGTTAGTCATTTTGTACTGTTGGTGGAAGATTATTATTGTTTAATCTGATTAGAAAGAGTAAGTCATTTTGTACTGTTGGTGGAAGATTATTATTGTTTAATCTGATTGTTTGAAAAAAGGGGCAGATATAATAAGATTTATTCTTCTTTCTGCTACCTTTCATTTTTTTATATTTTGTACATTATCAATTATGGGATTGTCTTGTATTGTGTTTCTTTAGTAAAAAAAATGAACAAATTTAATAAACATAAACATAAACATAAAACACGTAAAAATTGTGGTATTATGCCTATTGTATAGATCCAAGATCTCCTTGAGAGCAAAAATGCACATATCAGTGCCAAGGTTTGGTTTGAAGCCAAACTGATTATCGGATGTCAGGAGAAACTTCTCCATTCTATTTAACATAGCTCTCTCCAAGACCTTTGATAAAGTACTGGCGAGAGCTATAGGTCGATAGTATATATTGTTCCTCTTCTGCTACCCCTCCCATCTTCCGCCAGAGTTGGCTAAGTTGTTCAGAAGCTACACCGGGGATGAAGAATTCAATGGATTCAGTGATGAGGAATGGGATTGGTGAATTTACCGATAACTTGCTTGTCAGACTCGTTGACTTATGTTAATTAAGCCTGTTCAGGATCCCATATGTGTGTTATTGTTATTTCAGATTAAATGTCTGTTGTTGCACTTGGTGAAATACACTTCTAAATAAATGCAACTTGTACTTCAAAAGTGACTTATATATGTTTTTTTTTTCCCCCTCTTCATTAGGTATTTTTTTTTACTGATGTGACCTATAGTCTGGAGCAGTAGTCCAGAAAATACGGTAATCTGTGTTCCTCAACTTTATACATCTTAGACATTTTTGTCTTGGACTGTGTGTAAAACAATGTCTGTTTGATTATGCTCTGATTAAATGAAGTGTTTGAGAATGTAACTCTGTAGAAGCCCACATCTTACAGACATGCCCTGCTGTGACCAGCTTAACAAAGGCCATTCATTAAGTTAGTAAAATACATTTATAAACACTTAAAATAACCCAGAGTTTAAAGAAGAAAAATAGTTATTTAAAGGTCATATAAATGTGTATCAGAGGTTAAATGTCTTTGTGCTGCATTCTACAATGAACAAGTAATCCATAGTTGAATAGCTGTCATCCAGTTGATCCAGCAGGGAGCATGGGGGGTTACATCTGGCCCGAGGTTGAGCTTGGCCCACTCCAAAGATGTTTTTGTTTAAAATAAACCTACATTTTAAATTATATATATATTTTTAAAAGCCATGACAGAAACTTAATAATTTGAAATGACATACTTCCATCAGCCACAAGACAGATGATAGGGCTATACAGCTCAATCCATCTGCCAATGAGTTTATTTAAAATAAAACTAGTATCATCAACAAACCCAGACAATATAGAATGAGGAAACAGACTCAGAACTCAATATATTAAAGTGATTAATTTACATTTCCTTCTGGATAGAAGGTGAAACGTTTCAGCACAAAAAAAGAAACTGTCCAGATGACCTGACTGAAAATAGTTGGATTGCATACCTGGATTATTGAGCATGGACTTTGCTGGTTTTGAACCAGTTTGACATGACTGTCGACGAAGAAGAGGGCCGGCACCAGAGGAGGGAGCATGCCTAAGAGACCATCTTGGCACCAACAGAACTGGTTTGTCCCACTTTAGAGTAAGCTGTTGCAAGAATCCGTTTTGTGTTGTGTGTTTCTTTGACTGATGAAGCCTTCTGGACAGAAGGTGAAAAGTTTCAGCACAAGAAAAGAAACTGTCCAGATGACCTGACTCAAAATTGTTGGATGATTAATTTACAGTTAAGTGGTTTATATTACGTACAACAAGGGAACCTGGGAACGGAGGAAAAGAGCAAGGATGACTGTAATAAAGGGAATGGAAGGTAAGTTTCATTGTATGTATTGTATGGTTCTTATTGAGTTGCAGCATTGAGAGGAGAGCAGAGGATTCCAGGAAGGTATGATCCAGGGTCGGGGAGTGGACAAGTTGTTGGATGGTGGTGGAGTAGCTGAAGGTGAGTCCCTAAGGAAGTTGCAGGATCCAATGATAGGTAGAGGATACAAAGTAGGTGACAAGGGGTACAAGAGAGACTCAGGAGGCAGGCTCCAGAAAAATACAAGGAGAACACAAGGTAAGTTATTTTCTTAAGTTAAGTGATCACAAAGAGGCCAATAGCAAAATACCGGTAGGTATGCAATGCTCCAGCAGGGAAAGGAGTTCTTCTGCAGCCTCATACTCCTGGAGCTCGTTAAGGAGATGATCCACAGCTGCTGCTCATTGGCACCGCCCTGGACTCAGGAACCTGCAGAAAGAGCTGGAATCCTACAAATAGATTTTAAATTAAATTAATGTAATGACAAGAAGTGCTGAATGTCCAGCCCCTGAGCTGTTGTCTTTCTCTAACTGTGTCCCACTGAGCAATCTATAAGCCATGATCTATATTTACAACATTAAAATTAGACTAAGTTTTTAAACTTTGAGACATTTGGTAGGTCACACTATTCATATAAAAATTAGCTTCAGTAAGTATGATCAGTTTTATTAACTCGTACACACCAAGACTTGAGGCTTTTTGAGAAAAAGCTGCGCCTGCTCAACCAGAACAACAGAGATTGGTTGCTGAGTGTTCAGGTGGAGGGCATGGCTGCCTCGTGTACAATGAGACTCACAGCAAGCGTTGAAGACCAGCTAAAGAGAGCAGAATGAACAAATAGTTATTACAGAGGTAGACAAGTTATTGGCAAAATTGTTTTTGTGGAAAAATTTGTGAAGCTGTCTAAAAAAAATACACTTGCAAAAAATCATGTCCTCATCAGCTTTTAGTAAAATGTGAAGTGTATCATTGCAACAAGAGAAAGTACCATTCTGCTTCTTGCTTTGCTTTGTTCACCCAGCTTGTGCTTGCTTTGACACAAAACATGCAAATCAACTGTAAATTCTCGACAATACTCAAAACTGGTTCTTGGTGTTCTATAGAGAACACGCAGGTTGTCTGGCCTCATCTCCAAGTGCATTGCAAAATCAAAGCAATAATTCACAGTCTTGATGCCTGCCTCTGCCTATGGTGTCTTGTAAAGTCTTAAAGACATAACAAGGTTACACATTATTACTTTCAGTGCCAAACTTATAATAAAAATGTCCATTCCCCAAATTTGATGTCAGACAGGGAGGGAATAAACATTAAGTAGGTGAACAGAAGACCAATAAAAAAATAATTCCTGCAACAGAAAAGACCAGGCCTGCAGTAGCTTTGGGGTCAGTGCCGCTGTCTTGTCTTAGGCCCAGGTTCAAGTCCAGGTTGAGTCAGGAAGGCCATGTGGCATGAAAGTATTGTCACATCTTTCATGTTAGGTCTTTCTGTGGCGACTCCTGCAGATTGAAGCAGCTGAAAGGAAAACAATAGACAGAAATGACTGCAGACATAAAACTTTGTGAAAACACAAGACATGACAGGGAATGTTAGATTGAAGTTTTAAAGAAAACTTCTGCCACTTTGCACCTTCACATTGTGGTGCTCAGAAACTATTTTATATACTTTAATTTTCAGACTGCATGCTGAAGTTTAAAATAGCTGTATAGGTGTATAACTTCATTTATAACCTCATAAGTGTGACCTAATGGCACTTTCTGGACACAGAAAATGGTCTCAGTTGGTCCAAGTCAAAGTCTCCGAGCTTACATCTGTCTTTGGCGTTGTAGTGAAACATCCTTTGACTTTTGGTTGGACTTTCAGGCCAATGAATTTAGCAAATGGCAAAAGCAGATGGTACAAAGCAACCATTAAAACATTGATAAATTATTAAAAGTTGTTTTTACAGGCAGTTCATAATCAAAGCTGAGCAAATCTGTATCGTACAGAAACTACAACCGTTAAAAAGCTACTACTAATCAGTTTGTGAAAGGGAATATTCGACATATGAATAAATGTGCTCCGTGATGGATTTGTGACCTGTTCAGGGTCAGAGGCACCAGCTCCCAGCCCCCCATCTGAAAGGATTAAGCAGCCACGGAGAATGTCAGATGATGGATGATAAAACGTGTTCATCAGGTTAAACTAGACACAAATAGGGTTTTGTATTAGTCCTCCTTAACCCAAATGCTGATCAAAGCTTTAGGTTTTGCAGTTAAAGGCTAAAAATCCAAGCTGAAAGTGACCTATAGCCTGAAATTGTGCTGCATTTTTATGCAATTAGGAAAACAATGTAGCTGTGCAGAAGTGTAATTTCTGGAGGACTCTGCTGATCAGCAGTATGTCATTGTCAAACGCCACCTGAATTATAGATGCCTTTTCTTAATCTAATACTTCTAAATTAGAGAAAATTGTTACTCTATCACTTTTTCTGCATGAAATACTTACTGTATTCGCATTTTAGGGCATTGTGCTTGTTTCACAAAATCTCAGGAGACCAGTGTGCAGAATGACAAATTGTCCTTTGCTGCCTTCAGCAAAGGCATCCTCCTGCCAAGAAACGCTGGCAGTAATAATAATTTTAATTAACAGAAGTATTGATAGTTATTTATGGGACGTGTCTTACATTAAACTGTCTCATAGATTAGGCGTAAATGTATCAGGCCTAAATGGTGTAATATAGCGTTTCTGCTATATCGCCTTTTCAGATACTCACTTCTACCCACCGGGGGTAATAACTCAGGGGCAGGGAGGGTTTGTGAGTACAGCTGCTTGCTAAGTAGTTGAGCTCTTTATAAATGTCACAGGCATCCTGTTTTAATGAACAACTGGGGTTAAATCCAGAGCGCCTGTGCATGTAAGCAGAGCAAAAGCGGAAAAACGTTTTAATACAACAGGCGTATGCTTCACAATTCAGATATTAATGTGCAGAAAAAGGAAAGAGCAGCGAGTATCTTCATATTAGACCTTCAAGTGAGAAAAAACTCCACAAGTGCTCTATTGTTTTCCCTGTTTGTTCTCAGGAAGCATTAACAACAGAGTCTAAAACTCACCATTGTTCCCTCCAAACGCTGCACAGCATGATGAACTTCAAAGCACTTAGCTCCTGATAGTTGTGCACAGTCACACCCGTACACCGACTGTGCCAACAAGCACAGCCACAAAGAAATACTGCCTACAGTAAATGTTAAAACGTGCTGTAAACCAAAGCGGCAGACGTGGCGTGTAAAGATCCAAGTAATGAATCAATATGCTAAGTGAACACGGCTTTACCAGTAAAGCCCACGGAAAGCGATTTAACGTGACACAGCTGACACATATCTAAATTAGCGAAAATGAGATGTTCATCTCACAAAAGCAGATTATTGGGGAGGATAACGTATCGGATTAATTAGGAAGATTAAAGCTCCGAGGAATCAGCCACACCTTAACACAATCTCACCGTGA
>JBBPBX010089308.1:4198-14326 GCA_038048925.1 Garcialebias charrua
ATATATACAGTACACACACTTCAGCGTCACAGTCAGAGTTAGATTAATTGTCGTTCCATCACATGTGGTACATGTGATGGAACGGGATTGTGTACACAGGGTCCCAGTTACATCCAACAATAAAATGTAAAAGAAGAACAGTAATAACATCTAAGATATGAACTAAGAAAAACATTTACTGAATAATACACTAAATACTAATAGCATAAAAACATTAGGTCGAACAGCAGCACGAACATGAGTCTGTATGAGCAGATGAGCATGAATGAACACAGCAACATGAAACAGATCAGCAGCAACATGATGTGATATTTCACAGTGATTATTCTGGTTAGATATTCATGAGTCTAACAGCCTCAGGGTAGAAGCTGTTCCTCAGTCTAGTGGTTCTACATTTGATGCTCCTCAACCTCCTTCCTGAGGGGAGTGGGGCAAAAAGTGTGTGTGCTGGGTGAGTGTGGTCCTTCATGATGCAGGTGGCCCTCTTCCTGCATCTGGAGGTGTAAATGTCTGTGATGGTGGGGAGACTGACTCCAACAGACTTCTGTGCAGCCTTCACCACTCTCTGTAAAGCTTTTCTTTCTGCAGCTGTGCAGCCTCCATGCCACACATTGATGCTGGAGCACAGGATGCTCTCCACTGCACACCTGTAGAACGAGGTGAGAACTGGGCTGCTCAGACCAGCTCGTCTCAGTCGTCTGAGGAAGTAGAGTCTCTGATGACCTTTCTTGATCAGGCTGGTGGTGTTGTTGCTCCAGCTGAGGTTATCATTCATGTGTACACCCAAGTACTTGTAGCTGGAGACCACTTCCACCGCAGATCCTCTTATGTTCAGGGGTGTGTGTGATTGGTCCTGTAGGTGACATGACATGACACCTACAGGACTTTGGTCCTGTAGGTGTTTAAAGTGCTCTTTAAATAAAGCTGGTATGGTATGGTATTGTTCCTTCTGAAGTCCACGATCTCCTTCATTTTTTTCACATTGATGTGAAGGTTGTTGTCCTTACACCAGCTCTCCAGGTGTTCCACCTCCTGCCTGTAGTTGGACTCATCATTGTTTGTGATGCATCCCACCACCGCTCTATCATCTGCAAACTTTACAATATGACAGCTTGGATGGGTAGCTGCACAATCATACGTGAGCAGAGTGAACAGGAGAGGGCTCAACATACATCCTTAGGAGGAGCCAGTGCTGAGGGTTATGGTGGCGGAGGAGAAGTTGTGGATGCTCACTGACTGTGGTCTGTTAAAAAGTCTAGGACCTAGTTGCAAATGGAGGGGCTTAGTTCTAGTGTGAGTAGTTTGTCCATCAGGGTTTGGGGGATCATGGTGTTGAAGGCAGACGTGAAGTCCACAAAGAGCAGATTGACGTAGGAGTCCTTCTGCTCCAGGTTGGTGAGAGCAGTGTCGACCACAGAGGAGATGGTGTCCTCTGTTGATCGTTTCTCGTGGTATGCATACTGATGAGGGTCCTCGTTGATGTTTGTTTTGATGTGGGTCATGACCAGTTTTTCGAAGCATTTAGTGACTATCGGGGTGAGGGCCACTGGCCAACAGTCATTCAGACCAGTCACTGTAGAGCTCTTTGGGACTGGGATGATGGTGGCGACCTTCAGGCAAGTGGGAACTGTCGTCAGGGTTAGTTAGGAGTTAAAGATGTCGGCCAGCACCTCGCAGAGGTGGTCGGCACATTCTTTCAACACTTTCCCGGGGATGTTGTCAGGGTCGCTTGCCTTCTGAGTGTTAATCCTCCTGAAAGTACTCCTTCCTTCAGCTGAGGTCATGCTGAGAAGCTCGTCATCCATTGGTGAGGTTTAACAATTCAATCAGAGAACAGATGTATTGGGCTGTCGGGGGCGGGGCTTTAATGAGCCATAAGTCCTGGAATAGCATTACTTTGGTTTAGTGCAGGGCTATTCAACTGGTGGTCCGGGGGCCAAATCAGGCCCACTGGTGAGCTTGGTTCAGCCCAACAATGGGTTCATTTTTAAATAAAACTAGATTTTGAACTGTAAATCAAGCTTAGTTAATGACAAGAACTAAGACATTTCTGGCACCTGAGCTCTTGACTTTCAGTAACTGTGGCCCCCTGAGCAATTGAGTTGAATAGCCCTGGTTTAGTGGAACAAAAACAAAATCATTGTCCAGATATATATTTCTGAAAATCATGTTTAGTTATTTTGGATAGTTTTCAGTCACGTGACCCGCTAGCTACCCTGACAAGCAACACATGGCGATGCACAACGATGATCTGGACTCAATAATGCTGTCATGTGGAGGTGAAGAACCAGGAAATGTTGACAGCCACAGAAGTACACTCGTCTTTGTAGCAAACATTTGATCAAAGATAAGATTACGATTACTTTGTGGATTTTGATTCGGGTGTTTAATTTTGTGTTTTTATTGCTACGGTTTTATGTAATGACGATTAATGGATGAGTTCTAATAACATAATGAGATAGTGGTGAAAACATGCTAATGCTAAGACAAGCTAAATGCTGTCAACAGGAACTCAGGAGGCTTTTTAACTGAAGATAACTGTAATTTTCCATGATGCCATCTCTCCCTGTTCATAAACCATAAAAGTTAGCTAAAACATTTAATGCACATTCATTGGGCTTTGGTCCAGAGAAGATGGCAGCGGTTTGGATGGTGTACGGTGTAAATGGCTCAGTGAACTGTTTACAGAAATGTTCCTGAGCCCATGCATTGATGTCCAGAACAAAACCAGACCTGTTGTTAATGCAGTGGCCCCCGAGGACCCAAAGATCACAAGTATCAAATATTAAAATTTTAGATGTTTTTTCACAGACTGGTGAATCTCTTCCCATCTTTACTTCAAAGAGAGTCTGCCTCTCTAAAATGCTCTTTTTTTTACCCAGTCCTCTGACTGACTTGTTGATAATTAACAGAATTACCAATAATGGCAAAATGCTCCCCTCCCTGGGCTTCCACCTTACCGTGGTGGAGGAGTTTGAGTGTCCCAATGATCCTAGGAGCTATGCCCTAGTTACTAGGGCTTCATGGCCCTAGTAGGATCACCCAAGGCAGACAGGTCCTAGGTGAGGGACCAGACAAAGTGCAGCCCAACGACCCCTTATGATGAGCACAATCAATGGAAACAATGTTCCCTCGCCCAGACGTGGGTCACTGGGGCCCCACTCTGGAGCCGGGCCTGGAGGTGGGGCACGCTGGTGAGCGCCTGGTGGCCGGGCTTTTACCCATGGAGCCTGGCCGGGCAAAGCCTGAAGAGAAGATGTGGATTCCAAAGGGTCGGATGAAATGTGAGATGGGTGGTGGCTGAGGGCGGAGACCCTGGTGGTCTGATCCTCGGCAACAGAAGCTGGCTATTGGGACGTGGAATGCCACCTCTCTGGTGGGGAAGGAGCCTGAGCTAGTGTGTGAGGTTGAGAGGTTCCGGCTAGAAATAGTCGGACTCACCTCAACACATGGCTCTGGCTCTGGAACCAGTTTCCTTGAGAGGGGTTGGACACTCTTCCACTCTGGAGTTGCCCCTGGTGAGAGGCGCCGAGCAGGAGTGGGCATACTTGTTGCCCCCCATCTTGGTGCCTGTACGTTGGGGTTCACCCCGGTGAACGAGAGGGTAGCCTCCCTTCGCCTACGTGTGGGGGGACGGGCTCTGACTGTTGTTTGTGCCTATGCGCCAAACGGCAGCTCAGATTACCCACCCTTTTTGGAGTCCTTGGAGGGGGTATTGGAGAGTGCGCCTCCTGGGGACTCCCTTGTTCTACTGGGGGACTTCAACGCTCACGTGGGAAATGACAGTGAGACCTGGAGGGGTGTGGTTGGGAGGAACGGCCCCCCTGATCTGTACCCGAGTGGTGTTTTGTTATTACACTTCTGTGCTCATCATGGATTGTCCATAATGAACACCATGTTCAAGCATAAGGGTGTCCATATGTGCTCTTGGCACCAGGACACTCAAGGCTGCAATTCGATGATCGACTTTGTTGTTGTCTCATCTGATCTGCGGCCACATGTCTTGCACACTCGAGTGAAGAGAGGGACGGAGCTCTCCACTGACTACTACCTGGTGGTGAGTCGGCTCCGATGGTGAAGGAGGATGCCGGTCAGACCTGGCAGACACAAACATATTGTGAAAGTCTGCTGGGAACATCTGGCAGAGTCTTCCGTGAGACGGAGCTTTAACTCCCATCTCCGGAAGAGCTTTGAACATGTTCCGGGGGAGGCGGGAGTCCGAGTGGGCCATGTTCCGCGCCTCTATTGCCGTGGCTTATCTGAACTGTGGCCGCAAGGTTGTCGGTGCCTGTCGTGAAGGTAACCCTCGAACCCGGTGGTGGACACTGGCAGTGAGGGATGTTGTCAGGCTGAAAAGGAGTTCTATAAGGCCTTTTTGGCCTGTATGACCCCGGAAGCAGCTGATGGGTACCAGCAGTCCAAGCGGCATGCAGCTCTGGTGGTCACTGAGGCAAAAACTCGGGCATGGGAGGAGTTCGGAGAGGCCATGGAGAATGACTTCCGTACGGCTTCTAGGCGATTCTGGTCCACCATCCGGCGTCTCATGGTAGGAAAGCAGTACGCTACAAAACTATTTATAGTGGAGGTGGATGAGATTTGTTCAGAGTTCCTTAAGGTTCTGGATGTTGTGAGGTTGTATTGGCTTACACAACTCTGCAATATTGCGTGGACATCGGGGGCAGTTCCTCTGGGGTGGTATAAAAAGGGAGACCGTAGAGCAGGGGTCACCAACATGGTGCCCGCAGGCACCCGAGTGTCCCCAAGGACCATTTGAGGTGCCCGCGGACCTGTTCTAAAAATAGTACAACTCACTACATAAGCTTCATTTAAAATTTCATTTTATTCAGTTGTTGTTCTTTTTTTGTATTTATATATATTTTAAAATGTCTATCTTAAAAATATGTTCTTAAAAATATGTTTATTATACATTTTTTTCAATTTACGCTTTGTTATTTCTGAAGAGTTTATCAAACTGGTGCCCTTTGTATGACTCCGTACCCACGAAGTAGCTCTCGGTTTCAAAAAGGTTGGTGACCCCTGCCGTAGAGTGTATTCCAACTACATGGGGATCATGTTCTTAAGCCTCCCTGGTAAGGTCGATTCAGGGATTCTGGAGGAAAGGGTCCGTCGGATAGTCAAACCTCAGATTCAGAAGGAGCAGTGTGGTTTTTGTCCTGATCGTGGAACACTGGATCAGCTCTACACCCTCAGCAGGGTTCTGGAGAGTGCATGGGAGTTTGCCCAGCCAGTCTACATGTGCTTTGTGGACTTGGAGAAGGCATTCGACCGCGTCCCTCGGGGGGTTCTGTGGGGGGTACTCCGGGAGTATGGGGTACCAGGCCCTTTGATACGGGCTGTTAGGTCCCTGTACGACCGGTGTCAGAGCTTGGTCCACATTGCCGGCAGTAAGTCAGGCTTGTTTCCGGTGAGAGTTGGACTCCGCCAAGGTTGCCCTTTGTCACCAATTCTGTTCATAACTTTTATGGACAGAATTTCTAGGCACAGCCAAGGTGTTGAGGGGATCCATTTTGGTGGCCTTAGAATTGCTTCTCTGTTTTTTGCAGATGATGTGGTCCTATTGGCTTCATCAGATCGTGATCTACAGCTTTCACTGGAGCGGTTTGCAGCTGAATGTGATGCGGCCGGGATGAGGATCAGTTCCTCCAAATCCGAGGCCATGGTCTTGAGCTGGAAAAGGGTAGAGTTCCCTCTCTGGGTTGGGGAGGAGGTCCTGCCCCAAGTGGAGGAGTTTAAATATATTGGGGTCTTGTTCATAAACAAGAGAAAATTGGAGCGTGAGATCGATAGGCGGATAGGTGCAACGTCAGCAACAGGCGCTGTACCGGTCTGTTGTGGTGAAGTGAGAGCTGAGTCAAAAGGTAAAGCTCCCACTTTACCGGTCGATCTGTGTTCCTACCTCATCTGTGGTCATGAGCTTTGGGTTGTGACCGAAAGAACGAGATCACGGATACAGGCGGCCAAAATCAGTTTTCTCCGCAAGGTGTCTGGGTTTTCCCTTAGAGATGGGGTGAGAAGCTTGGTCATTTGGTAGGGACTCGGAGTAGAGCTGCTGCTTCTCCTCATCGAGAGGAGCCAGTTGAGGTGGCTCGGGCATCTGGTTAGGATGCCTCCTGGACGCCTCCCTGGTGAGGTGTTCCGGGCATGTCCCACCAGGAGGAGACCCAGAGGAAGACCCAGGACACGCTGGAGGGACTATGTTTCTCGGCTGGCCTGGGAACGCCTTGGGATTCCCCCGGAGGAGCTGCTTCAAGTGGCTGGGGAGAGGGAAGTCTGGGCCTCCCTACTTAGGCTGCTACCCCCGCGACCCGACCCCGGGTAAGTGGAAGAGAATGGATGGATGGCAAAATGCTCTTCTAGTTTCCTATTAGAATATTTTACTTTTACAGCCTGTTGTTGTCTTATCACAACGTTTTTCAGATGTGTTTTTATCAAATTTAAAATATGTCTTTAATAGTGCACTTTCTTAGTTTAAATATTTTATTTGATCATGTTTTACTGTCACAGCACGGTGGCGCAACTGGTAGAGCTGCTGCCTCTCAGCAAGCAGGTCCCTGGTTCAAATCACAGCCCAGGGGCCTTTCTGGGTAGAGTTTGCATGTTGCACTGGCAACCCCCATGACCCAAAATGGAAGAAGCAGGTAAAGATAATGGATGGATGTTTTACTGCGAGTATGATATGGCTTTATCAGATTTGTAAATCACTGCATTGTTTTCATTTACACTTAACACAACTTTTCACCTGTAACTGGACTCGGGTTGGGTTTGTATATCATATATTTTTTATTAGTTTCATTACTTTAAATGCTATACCATTTAGTTTTTCCTCGAGTGTCCCAGAAGCAGACTGGCCTGGGGATGTTGCATGGCCCCACAGTGGCTTGCTTGTAGTAACTATAAAACATCAGCATCATGTCATCAGATGGCTGGAAAGGACCTGAGGAGTGAAAAATCTGTTCTTAGTGTTTATGCCTGGTTAAATAAAGGTGAAAAAAGAAAGCTCATAAAAACATGGGACAAGTATCAATAATGAATTATTTAAACAACGATTTGCAATATAGCAAGGTAGCACAACTGATAGAGCTGCCGCCTCAAAGTGAGGAGGTTGCTGGTTCAAATCCCGGTCCGGAAACCTTTCTGGGTGGAGTTTGCAAGTTCTCTCCGTGCTAGCCTGGTTAAAACCAGACCCTTGTCCTTCACTTCGCTTTGTACTAGGGTCTGGGATTTCTCCCATAGACAACGATTTCTCTGGTAGATTTTTGACCGGACCAATCAGAGAACAGAAGGCGGATTACCGGACCAATCAGAGAACAGAAGGCGGAGTTTTGAACGACGGCGACTGACGTTGTCAGTTAAAATGGCTGCCGCCACGAAGGAATTTTCATGAAAACAAGGTAAAGAACTCTGATAAGTCTCAATCTGGTCATCTGGACAGTTTCTTTTAGTCGAAACGTTTCACCCTCAGTCCAGAGGGCTTCCTCAGTCAGAGTTCCAGCACACTGATCTTCCCCCACCAAGCTGTAAACAACTTATGTGGACCAACCAGTTTGCTGGAGCCAAGAACCTGGATTATTGAGTATGAACTTTCTTGTTTTGAAGGTAAAGAACTATTATTTCTTTGCTGAGAAAAAATATATTTCTTAGCTGACGTTATATCAGAAGTGTTCCTGAGCTAAATCAATTCACGAAATGGTCAAATCTGCTGGATTTAAATAGTTTTGGTTTGACATTTTCCAAACAGCCTCGGGTGCGCTACGAAAATAAATGATAAAAAATCGAATTTTATCTCAAATGTTTCATCTAGGCCAACAGTCAGTAAATTAGAGCCATATAATTACACACTGGTAGCAGAAAAAATATCCACCGAGTGGTTTCTGAGCTATTTATCTGAATAGTCTGGTCAAAAATCGACCGGAGAAATCGTTGTCTTTGGGAGAAATTCCAGACCCTAGTACAAAGCGAAGTGAAGGACAAGGGTCTGGTTTTAACCAGGCTATCAGGCTACCGAGCATGCGTGGGTTTTCTCCCAGTACTCCAGTTTTTCTCCCACAGACCAAAAACATGCATGTTAGGCTGATTGGTAACTCTAAATTGTCCCTAGGTGAGAGAGTGAATGGTTGTTTATCTCATTTGTCTCTGTGTCCCTGTGATGGACTGGAGATCTGTCCAGGGTGTCCCCCACCCCTCACACAGTGATTGCTGGACATAGGCCCTGGCAACCCCTTTCTTCATCTTTCGGCTTCTCCCTTTGTCAGGGGTCGCCACAGCGAACTAGTCGCACAAAGACTTGGCAGTTGTTTTTACGCTGGATGTCCTTCCTGACACAACCACATACTACCGAGCTACCACAGCCCTCTGTGTGGAGCAGAGAGCTGATATAGGGTCCCCGGGGGAGCAGATGGTGTGGGTTAAGGGCCTTGCTCAAGGGCCCAGAGTGGGGCAGATGGGGGTGGAGACGGGTGCGACTGCTTCACTTATCCCACCCACGTTTTTGAAAATGTTGTCGTACCGGGGCTTGAACCGGCGATCTTCCGATCACAAGCTCACCTTCGGCAACCATGACCCAAAATGGAAGAAGCGGGTAAAGATAATGGGATGGATGGATGGATTTGCAATATATTAAATATGTGCAGTTAGGTGCCTCTCATTTCTCCTGAACACTAAATAGTTGTTTCAACAGTTTGGACTGAGTCCTGCTGTGGTGATTAATTGGACATGATTTGAAAAGGTACACATCTTTTTTTTTCGAAGGCTTTCAATAACGCTGACACATGTGCACATAAGAACAGCAACTCAACTATGTGGGTCAAAGGAACCATCTGCAGAGCTCAGAATGTTGCAAGGCACAGATCTGTGGAAGACTACAAAATGTCTAGCACTGTACTAAAAGTTCCTCAGAGCTCAGTGGCATCCATAATTCTCAAATGGTGAAGTTGGCTGAATCAGGACCAACCCAACTGAAGCCCAGTGGGGCTAAGAGTGGACCCACACCAGCTCAGCGCCTCTCATCATGGGCAACTCCAGAGTTGAGTAAAGTCCAGCCCCTCTCAAGGAGATTGGTTCTGGAGCCCATGCTGTGCGTCAAGGCAAGCCTAACTTTATCTAGTCGGTACCTCTCAACCTCACACACAAGCTTAAGCTCCTTTACCACCAGAGAGTTTATGTTCCATGTCCCAAATGCCAGTTTTGGTGAGCCAGGGTCAGAGTGCCAAGGTCCTCAACCATGACACAATGGTCCCGGTCCTGTATGGCCCCTCCTGAAGATGGTGGGCCCACAGGAAGGCAAACCCATGTAATTTCTTCTGTCTTTGCCCAACTGGACCCCATGGGGACTGGCCCAGTAACCAGGTGCTTGCTGATGAGCCCCTCCCCAGGGCCTGGCTCCAGGGTGGGGCCCCGGTAACCCACATCCATGCAAGCGACACCAAGTTCTTTGACCTTTTCTGTCAATCAGGGTTGAGAAGAAGTTGAATGGAACAAAATACAGAAACATCCTCAAGTTTTGACAGAGCTTTGACTGGACCTTCGGACATGACAATAACCCAAAACACAGAGAAGACGACACAAGAGAAGCTTAGGGAGAGCTTTATGAACGCCCAGCAGAGCTCTGACTTCAACCCTGAACATCTCTGTAAAGGACTAAAAATGGCTCCACCAGCGGTCCAATCCAACCAGACTGAGCCTGAGAGGATTAACACTTGCAGCTCCACATGTACATAGGTCACTCACCTGGTGCATTTATGCTTCAAAAAGGCATAAATTCCACTGACCAATGCACAAAATCAGCCACTTTAACAGCTTTGCAGAACAAATTGAAGTTGTCATTACCTTCTTCAGGCAAACTCTGGATTACTTGAACTGCAGAGGCAAATTTCTCCTCCAGGCTCTGTTTGTCCTCCTCTTCTTGCTGCGCCATGCTGAGTCTAGACAGGGATGGCATGAATCAGACTCCTCACATCTTCAACCAGAACAAGAATCCAAATCAAGATACATTAGGGTGATCAAAAGCATTCTTCTGTTTTCATTGAATCTTGGAGATTGTAAGGTTGCATCTATGGCAGACTGTATTTTACCAGATGCATTCTTCTCTGTGGCTGAATTACATAAAAC
>JBBPBX010089309.1:0-14326 GCA_038048925.1 Garcialebias charrua
CTTCTCACTCTATCTCTGAGGGAGAGCCCAGACACCCTGCGGAGAAAACTCATTTTGGCCACTTGCATCTGAGATCTCGTTCTTTCTGTCACAACCCAAATCTCATGACCATAGATGAGGGCAGGAACGTACATCGACTGGTAGATTGAGAACTTTGACTCAGCTCTCTCTTGACCACAACAGACCGATACAGCGCCCGCTTCCCTGCAGATGCTGCACCTATCTGCCTATCAATCTCTCACTCCATTTTTCCCTCATTCGTGAACAAGAGCCCAAGATACTTAAACTCCTCCACTTGCGCAGGACCTCCTCCCCGACCCGGAGAGGGCACTCTACACTTTTCCAGCTCAAGACCATGGCCTCGGATTTGGAGGAACTGAACCTTATCCCGGCTGCGAACCGCTCAGCAAACGCTGTAGATCATGAACTGATGAAGCCAACAGCACCATATCATCTGCAAAAAGAAGAGATGTCCTGAGGTCACCAAAATGGATCCCCTCAACATCTTGGCTGTGCCTAGAAATTCTGTCCATAAAAGTTGAACAGAATCAGTGACAAAGGGCAAACTTGGCAGAGTCCAACTCTTGCCAGGAACGAGCCCGACTTACTGCTGGCAACGCAAGCCAAGCTCTGACACCGGTCATATAGGGACCTAACAGCCCATACTAAGTGGAATATGTGGCAACAAAATAAAGAAGATGCTCAGAATTATTATTTCACTATTTGACTATATCCTCAGCGTTGGTCAGCAGTTCTTGATCCAAGTCAAACAGTGTTGGGCATGTCCTGCTTTCCTTTTCTCAGGTTTTGAATGGTTTGTCAGAATTTCTCTGAGGCCAAAAGGTTCATTTCCATGGCCATCATAAATTTCTTCCACACTTGATGTTTAGTTTTCACTGGAGCTTCGTTGGACCATGTTCCGCTTGTTCGGCTGCTTTGGAAGTTCCAGGGCAGCTGAGCCCTAAAGGCCTCCTCCTTCAACTTGACAACCTCTATCATCTCTAGTGTCAGTCAGCAAGTCCGACAGCTCCTGCCACAATAAGCACCAGCAACCTTCAGATCACGGCTCCTGGAAGCTACATCTGCAGTGAAGGACTTGAACATGCTCCAACCTTCCCAACAATGTGGGATGTGTTTTACTGGAAGTGTGAGTGGAAGATATCACTTGAGAGGTATCTGCCAGACATTGCCATGTCATCAGCACCACTCATTTGGTTTATCAGGTCAGTATGGCAGTCTTCCCCACTACTGGAGCCATCTCACTACCAGGCGGTGACCAGCAGACATGTCTAAACCTCTTTTTACCTGAGTGTCAGTCATAAGGCTCAATCTTTAAGCTCAAGTTGGCCTTACCAGTTACAACTGAAACCACTCTCAGCTCAAACATAAACTTTGCTCTGGACAACCAGTGCATTGCACAAAAGTCCAACAAGTACAAACCTCGCCTATTCAGACCAAAAAGGCCTTTGCCAAACTCCAAAACAATCTGTTATTGCTGAAATGGGCATAACAGGGGGCAAATGGGTCCCTCAAATAAACTGTTAGATGTGTACCCACAACAGTCCGAAACTTCCTGTCTGTAGCCTGAAGCTGCAGCAAGGAGACCCTTATATTCACTAGGGAGAACACCAACACAAAAGCACTCAACTGGGAGCTTGTGAGTATCGTTACATCTGCTCAACATCTTCTCTGGGCAACTCTGGAGTAAGAGGGAGTCCAGCCAGTCTCCAGAAGCCACTTGGCCTCCAGAGTGAACACTGACTGTGGAGGTGAGCTCAGCTATATTTGGTTGGTATTACTAAACCTTTTTCATTAGCTTCAGCGGTTTTATCACAAGAAAATTAACGTTTCATGTTCAAAAATCCAGTTTGTAACACATGGAATTGGCATAGCCAGCCCATCAGTCTTGCTTCCCATCCAGCTAGCATCAGAACCATTGCTTAAATCTTCTCCCCACAAGTGGTGGCGTCTTGTGGTTTCTCTAGACAAGTTCAGCTGACTCCTGAAGTCAAAGCTCTGCCATTCAGCAGAGAGCCCCTCCTGGCCCTAGGGAGGTGTTATCACTTTCTTGTTTACTGCAATGTTACCTCATCAAGGTTTTTGAATTTGTAATTGACTGACTATCGAATTGGGGTCATTTTGTCACCAGTTTTGGCCTCCCTGCACTGGCTCCCAGTTCACTTTCAAATTCAGTTTGAAATACTCTTGTGTGTTTTTAAATCACTGAACAGTTCTGCCCCCTCTTATCTCACTGATCCTTTGTAACCATATGTCCCACCGCGCTCTCTGAGGTCAGCAGATAAATGCTTCTATTGGTTCCAGGAACCTGTCGTAAGCTCAACGGTGACAGGGCTTTTTTTTTTGCTGGTCCAAGACTGTGGAATGAGTTGCCACTGCTTGTCAGGCTGTCCCCTTCTCTCACTGTTTTTAAGCCTCACTTAAAAACCCACTTTTATTCCCTGTCTTTTGACACTGTGTGATTTGTTCTTAACCTGTCTGTATTCTACAATGTTAGCCATTTAGTTATCTTCTTCCAGTCATTGGGGGCTGCCATTGCATGTAAATACATGGAAGCCACCTATTGTTATCCTGCTCGAACGTGTGTGTACATTCCTTCGAAAGTTAATGTGGCCCGAACCACAATGTCTACCCCCACAAAAGTTATATCAAAACGACTGGCTCGGCCCCATGATGTGTGCTATTACTTTTATTGGCATTTCGAGTTACCATGGCAACGTAATTTGCAAACAAAGACGTAATGAATCTCCAAATCCAGGAACTAGTTGGTTACTGCCCACTTATTATTCTACACCAGAAAAAGTTATCTTTTTCAACTTTAATACGGACCGAACCACAAAGTGAACCCCCACAAAAGTTATATCAAAACGACCGGCCCGACTCCGAGATGTGTGCTATTACTTTTATAAGCAATCGGAGTTACCATGGCAAAATATTTTGCTAACAAAAATCCAAAATTTCCCATAGGAAATGAATGGGAGTTAACTTTTCAAAGAAACTGAGCATAGGGCACCATTTTGGTTCAACATACAAGACAGTAATGCATGTAATGTAGCCATGTTGGTTCTACAATTAAAGTAGGTGAGGCGGCCATTTTGAATCAAACAAGCTCATTAGGTGAGACGGCCATTTTGAATAAAACAAGCTTATTAGCTGAGACGGCCATTTTGAATCAAACAAGCTTATTAGCTGAGGCGGTCATTTTGAATCAAACCAGCTCATTAGGTGAGGTGGCCATTTTGAATCAAACCAGCTCATTAGGTGAGGTGGCCATTTTGAATCAAACATGCTCATTAGGTGAGGCGGCCATTTTGAATCAAACAAGCTCATTAGGTGAGGTGGCCATTTTGAATCAAACAAGCTCATTAGGTGAGGCGGCCATTTTGAATCAAACAAGCTCATTAGGTGAGGCGGCCATTTTGAATCAAACAAGCTCATTAGGTGAGGTGGCCATTTTGAATCAAACAAGCTCATTAGGTGAGGCGGCCATTTTGAATCAAACATGCTCATTAGGTGAGGCGGCCATTTTGAATCAAACAAGCTCATTAGGTGAAGCGGCCATTTTGAATCAAACAAGCTCATTAGGTGAGGTGGCCATTTTGAATCAAACATGCTTATTAAGTGAGGTGGCCATTTTGAAACAAACAAGCTCATTAGGTGAGGTGGCCATATCCGGCACCAGCCTGGCAGCCCCCGTCAAAGTTTCTTCAGGAACTTTCTAGTATCTATATTTTTTATTTAACTTTATTTTATTTTATGCTGTGTGCTTTGCTTGTTTTTTCTGCTGTACAGCACTTTGATTGGCCTTGTAGCTGTTTTAAGTGCTCTATAAAAAAGGCGGTATGGTATGGTATGGTATGATATGGTATGAGACCCTACCAGGGATCTCCTAGACCTCACAATCTCCAGGATCATGAAAATACACAAACTGCTCTTTCTATTGTGTGCAACATATTTCGTGAAACGTTTTTTTTTTTTTTAAATCATATTATCTTTTTTGTTGTTTTTATGTTTTAGCTTCTGTTTGTTATGTGAAATGGGATCTTTTTTAGTTTAACTGGACTATAGTGTTGTGATGAATTTGTTTTCCCTCTTGTTTAGTTTGGTTGTAATTGCAACTTGTTATTTTTGTGTGTGTTTTGCTGTCAGCATTAAGCTGAATGTTTTGTTTTTCTGGTGTGCTTTGTGATTTTCTATTTTTGCCCACCCCATATCTCAGTGAAGCTGTACAATTTAAAATTAGTCTGACATTGTAGCCATTGGACATTATTGGGACAGTTTCATTTCTCTCTGCTGACGAGCTTGGACAAAATAAAAAAATAAAAAAGTTCATGCTTAATGGGAAATTTAATTACAAAATGTCAAGCTGAAAGAATTAAGATAGAAAAAGAGGCAATGCAAACAGATTACATACACACATTTTCCCATCAAATTTTTAAGACATCTTTTTTTTGTAAATGAAAACTTAGATAAAAGTTAAGCAAACAAAGTCTTTATGCTGGAGAAACTATTCAAAAACTCACCAGTACAACCACAGTTATTCCATCTTTTCTTATTTATTTATTTATTTAATCATTTATTTATTTATTTATTTATTTATTTGTTTGTTTATTTATTTATTTCAAATATTAGCACCAACTGGGAAAAAACTTTTTAAAAAAACTTTTTTTTTTTAGATAAATATGTCAGGACATTTACCACAGCAGGTAACACATTCACTGACACCTTTATGTGCCCATTATTTTCTTCTCCATTTTCTTTCAATACCCCACCACAGCTAGCTGGATTCAGTGTAACGCAGAGACAAGCCGAGCAGTCAATAGCTGACAGCTATTAAAGTTTAATGTGGCTTAGAGCAGAATAAAAGTGTGCAAGATATTTCCCACTGATGGCTTTCTTTAATCACTGTTTAATGGGCATAGATCAATAACGGAAATGTTTAATCCATTTTTATTGTCATAATTTTATCTACCCATCAGTCCATATGCCAATGAAGCTTCTTCATATAGCCACAGAAAGACATTTATGACAATTTAAAAGATAAAGTCTCACATGATAATGGCTCTGTCTTTAAATCCACTAAGAAATTATGAAACGTCTCCTGGTTGAGTGTCATGCCCTTCAGAGGACTACGCAGAAGCTGTGTGTTCAAAGCAGTGTAGCAAAACAAAGCGTATGACTTTTTACCTGTTTTTGTGTAGAACATGATCTCGTCTTTAAACTCTTTGCGCTCCTCCAAGGCCTCGTCAATGCTCAGAATGATACTTTCACTGGTCTCATGCCCATACAGGAACTTACAGGCGCAGCTCTTCTGCATGACCTCAGTCCGAGAGAAGCCTGTGAGTTCACAGAAGCCATCAGAGCAGTAGACAATCGGAAAGCCTTTGGACATCTGAGCATTGGCCAGGATGAAGTTGCTGTCTGCAAGAGAAAAGAAGCAAGGTGACACGAAAACATTTAGAGTTGTGGTAGACATAAAACATTGTTTCAGAAAAGGTTGGTAAATTTGTATTGTATGTGATATATCATATATCATTACCATATTACATTATGTCACAATCAAACCATGTCATTGTATCAAAATTTTATATCATGTAATTATCTTATCATGTATCATATCAAATCATCATTTATTGTATATGTGATGTATCATACATCGTTATCATATTACATTATACCACAATCAAATGTAATTGTAACTTTATCTTATATCATGTAATTATTGTATCATGTATCGTGTAATTATTGTATCATGTATTGTGTTATAGTTTATTGTATATGATGCAATGTATCATATGTCATCATCATATTACATTACTGTATACCATGATCAAACCATGTCACTGTATCTTTATCTTATATAATGTAATTATTGTATCATGTATTGTATCATGTATTGTATCATATTACCGTATCATATCATCGTATCATATTGTCATATCATATTATTGTTTATTGTATATGATGTGGTGTATCATATATCATTATCATATTACATTAAATCATGATCAAACTATGCCAATGTATCATCCTCTTATATCTTGTAATTATTGTATCATGTATCATATCATATCGTGTTTTGTATATAATACATCATAAATAGTTGTGGAACACAAAACTTATATTACTGTATCAGTGGTGAACCGTCAGGGCCAGCAAGGACTTCTCTGCTGTCCCAAACACTATCAGAATCATTAACATATGAAAATATTTTTCTATTACGTAATTAATGTGTTAATTGTCAGTACTCTTCATGTTATAGCTTTTCTCCTGGTTGTGCAGATCCCAGCAGCATGTGTTTGTATAGCCCTTTTATCCAGTCATATTTTTACCATCACATGTTGCTAGGGTCAAAGAAATCTGCCTCGAGGCCTTCAGAATCAACATCGAAGGCACACCTGTATGTACACCTGGGCCTTCTGGCAGGCATTCCACATCAGCATTTTCATGACGTTTGATTGGATGGTCAGAGACCATACTGCTCTGTAGCATCCTGCACAAGCTAAACTATAGTTATGTAGATTCAACAGCTATCTTTTCAACCCACCATGGCTGCTTCTGTCGAGCGGACATTCTCAGTCCTAAAGCATATTAAAGTTAATGCCAGAAAAATGACCGGGCAGACTCGACTTTCAGCGTCAGCTTCCATGGAGAAAAAAAGTATAATTTATTGTTGGAACTAACTTGTCTGACTGAGTAAATGAACTATTCTTGAGGAAAGGATGGACTCTGTGTACAAATAATCAAGACTTTTGGTAAATATATATTTTTATATATTTTTTACATTTTTGTACTTTTATCATGTTAATTGTTGATGTTTATTGTAAATATCTATATATAGCTGTATACAAAATAATTAAGTATGTGGTATAGCTGTGGCTGCAGTTGCCGGCAACTTGTTTAATTGTGTTCATTAGTTTTTTGCTTCAATAATGTCATTCATTCTTGCTAGAAACACCTGTCTGTAACGCAGCACCCTTTTATACCACGTTTCTGTATATTATTGCTACAGCTGTGGTGTCAAAATGACGGTAGAGGTGGATAAATTCAGGTAGGACATCATTGAAGGCCTTGGTGTAAAAATGCACAGCTCACCACTGTTTAGCATGTTATTTTGTGTTGTAAAAATATCTGACATACAGGCTGAAAAAGAATTGGTTTTATCTAACATTTATTTCATTCATGAGTCGAGCATCAGTCTTTGAAAAAACATACACATTCACAAAACTATTTTTTGTCAATATATCAATGTTAATATGACACAATTTATTGTATTTTTTATTTATTTTGATTTTTAGTTTCAGTATACCGTAGGTACCAACATCGATTCAATCTTGTGTCAAGTATTAGTCTTTCTTTATTGTAATGATGTTGAAATAACAGACTAAAAAGTTGGCTCACTTTAAACATAGAAATATGAAGTTATCATACACTTTATATATACAGTATTTAGACCATTTTATAAGAAGCATTAGATGGTGCCATTCATTCTGCTTGAATGAAAAGTTTATATTATTAGTGTAAACTGACAGAGAAAGGAAGACACAGAAATTGGAACATAAAGAAAGAAACAGACTGTAATGGGAGAATGCTCATCACCGTTCCAAGAAGTAGGATCTTACTGTAATGTAATATGGTGGTGATGAGGAAATAGAAATGAACCTCAGTAAAACAGGGATAAAACAGTAACCAAATGTTTAAATCAATACCCATTTTTAAATAAAATCCAAAATAATTGCAAATTATGGAAGTACTGGGTTTCTATACTTTGAACATAACACAGTTTAGCAGGAAGTTGGTCCCAAGAATCCTGGCTCAACAAGTAATTAAAACACCCTGATGCATGCTCAATAATCCAGGTAGAAAAATCTAAAAAAGCTAAGTCTGGTCCTCTGGACATTCAAAAGTAATTAAAACCTTTATTTAAATAAAACAAACAATTGACAAGGCAGCACCAAACATAAAAAATACTCAGGGAGTGAATCATAAGGAGAACAAAGAAACCAAGGAAGCACGAGAAGGACTAGACATGGCATAAGAGCAAGCAATGCTCGGCTGGTGAGTGAAGACAAACAGAAGGATTATATGGACTGATGGCAGAGTGGCTGCAGCTGTGACTGGAGAACAGGTGTGACTGGAGAACAGGTGTGACTGAAGAACAGGTGTGACCAGGTGTGGCAGGCTAAGTGAGGGAGCTGAAACCAACTAATGAGAAGTGGTTGTTGGCACAAAGGAAAAACAAAAATGGACCAAATTTAAACACAATTAACATATCTAAACACAAAAATCACAAAACATAAATAAACCCAAATGATCAAATGCAAAATACTTCTAAAAAAACTCATAAAAAACACAGATCCTGGCAGTAAACTTAGTAAAAAATACTGTTTTTATATTGGTACATATTATAACACTTAATAGATTACACTTATCTTTAAAACTACATTTTAAATACATCAATAAAAATGTATTTCACAAACAGGAAACCATGTCCTGCATTGTAAATGGAACATGCTTTAGCTTGGTTTTGTTTTTAAGGTGGTTCAAGCAGATTTAGAACAAGACAAAATATGAATAAGTCTTCTCCTTCTTCAATACCATCTGTATTGTTTAGAGTAAACAAGTTTTTTGGTCTTCACTGTTCTGAACTTATGTGAGATGAATTGTGGGATCATTAAAAAAGTGAAATGGTAGTTGTGTGTGGTCTCTTCCTCTAGATTGACAGTTACACTAATGATTGTAGATTTTAGCCAATAGTGTTAATTGGAGGGTATGTTATCCATTTACCGTATATTTACATATAGTAGAGTTATTTTTGTAAATTTAACACTATAGAAAAGTTAGAAACCAACACTCTCAGTGTTGATCTTTATTTTCTCACAGTGTCCAATGTGTGATTTTAACACTAATTTAGTATACTTTTAGAACTCTAAGGGTGTTGATATTATACACCACAAAAGTGTTGTTTTTAACACTACTGGGTGTCATAATTTTAACTCTTTCAAAAGTGTTAATTTAACACTGCAGCAGTGGTTCCCATATAAACTCTGCAAAAGTGTTGATTTTAACTCTGATGGTGTTAAATCTTCACTTTCAAATTTGCTGGGCAGGGCCACTGCTGCTTAGACGTTCTTAGAGTCACAAATTATTCTCATTTGCATATTGGGTGTTTAGTTATTTACTCACACGCTCACTCCTGACCCCAGGAGTGTCCGTGTGCAGTTGTGAGCCTGATTCAAAGTCAATGTCAAAGTCAACTTTATTGTCAGAACTGCAATATGTACAGGACATACACAGGATTGAAATTGCGTTTCTCTCAGTCCCTCGGTGCAACAGTAACCATCTAAACACTAAACACTAAAACATTTAATAAACATAAGCATAAAATAGTAAAAGTGTAACACTGTCCTGAGTTTTTTCATAGTAGTATAAAAGTATGAAAATTTACACCAACACTGAAACACCAAACACCCAATGAACATAAGCATAAAATGAAATAATAAAAGTGTAATACTGTCCTGAGTTTTTTCATAGTAGTATAAAAAGTATAACAAGTATATCTATAAAATAAACTGAAGGTTCTAGCATTGATCAAAAAGGCATTCAATACAAGATCAACTGGACTTTATTTGTAATAGAAGACGTTTCGCTTCTCATCCGAGGAGCTTTATCAATTCAATGAACCAGACTGTGTGCGCGTGGATTTATAACAGGAGTCACGCACCAACATATGTAAATTGCAAGCTGAGGTAACACATACATGTAAATTGACAGATCACACCTTAACAGTAGGGAGTTCCCTTGAAGTCTCTGACAGAAGACACAACAACTGTATGTAAATTGACAAAAAAAAAAAATTGAGAAACTAAGCAGCCTCGAATGTCCCAACACAGGAGAGCAACCTCCTCTGGACAAAACTCAGCTGTTCACCTCCACCTCACGGACAAGGGACACTCATTTGAGGATGAAAATGTGCAAATTTTGGACCGAGAACACAGATGGTTTGAGAGGGGTGTGAAGGAAGCTGTTTATGTTAAGAGAGAAAAACCTTCTCTTAACAGAGGAGGAGGTCTGAGATTTCAACTTTCCAAGACTTACAACTCAGTTTTGGGGCTGATTCACAAACGTTTTACACCGGATGGGAGCAGAGGTGTCTTGTCTGTGAATTAGACTAGCAAAGTTTGTTGAGAAACCTCTGTTGTTGGGCTGTGAGGTGTTTTTTGTCAATTTACATACAGTTGTTGTGTCTTCTGTCAGAGACTGTACTAGAATACTGTATATGTATCAGCAGTAGTGTAGATATAAAAGTAGTGTAAATGTAAACGGTAGTAATAAATGTAAAACAGTAGTAATAAATGTAAACTGTATTAATAAATGTAAACAGTGAATGTAAACAGTAGTATGACTATAGGCAGTAATGTAATACAAACATTAGTGCAAATATGAGAAGTAGTGCAAACTGAATGAGCACATGACCGAGAGTTTAGTGAATAACCTTGATTTCAGTGTTTCAATGTTTAGATGTTTACTGTTGCACCGAGGGACTGAGAGAAACGCAATTTCGGTCCTGTGTATGTCCTGTACAGTACATATTGCAGATCTGACAATAAAGTTGACTTTGACTTTTGACTTTGACTTTGATGACACAGGGTCCAGTGTTAAAAACTTTGTGTTGAGTGGTAATGTGTGAGAAAGTTTTTTGTGTTAAGGTAGGGAGCCCAAGAGCCTGAACAGAGGGTATGGAAAATAAAGATAAGAATGAATGATGAGAAAGAACAACAGAGACCCGAAACTGTTTTAAACCCACACTTTAAATATTTTTTATTAGCTATAAAGTGTGACATTTGGGCGGGTTGTAAAGTTTGCCATTTAAGTTGTCCAGGAGTTGGTTCACTTTTGTCATCTTCATCTAGTGGCCATTCAGGAAACTGCATGTAATGTTTTTTGTTTGTCTCCGTGCCCCTGTGATGGACTTGCGACCTGTCCAGAGTGCACCCCACCTCTCGCACAGTGGTGGCTGGACATGGGCACCAGTGTCACCCCATGCCCCAAAAAGGAAGAAGCAGGTCAAGATAAAGGTTGAATGAATGTGTTTGGCTTGATTCCTAAACAGATCAATGTAAAGTTCAGCTTTTTTTGTCGCCCACCGACAAAGATGAAAGGGTATTAATACCCTGATGCATGCTCAATAATCCAGGTAGAAAAATCTATAAAAGCTAAGTCTGGTCCTCTGGACATTCAAAAAACAAAACAAAACAAAGCAAAAATAATTGTAGAAACGTTTCGTCTTTCGTCCGAAAGACTTCCTCAGTCTGAGGTGATGTGCAGGGTTGACAGATCTCCAGACTGAAACAAGCAATCAGCTCCTTGAAAACAAGCACAAACAAGCGACTCGCTCTTTCAGAAAAAGCCCCAAACAAGCAACCCATCCCATTGTGTAAAAACAGGCCGTTTTTAAACAGTATAAACATATTTATTATGGCATTACATATAATCAGCAAAATTATACATTGAAAAACATATTACGTCTAAAAAATAAAAATACATTTTGCATTTTTATACAGCTGGTTTGTCATGTGTACAAATTAAAAAATAAAATTAAAATTAAACTGCAAAGTCAAAACAGTGGAATGTGCTGCTGAGCGTGTCCTGCCCCATTCTGTTCCTCAGTTTGGACTTAACCAGGTTCACTTGGAAGGGGGTGTGACAAACTACCTACCACTCGCATTACTGCTCGACTGAAAAACAAGCACAAATAAGCGACTCAATGTCCGCGAGAAGCCCAAAAAACCGCCACAAGCGGCTGACCAAATTTGAGAGCGACTCCAGGAAAAAACAGGCCCAATGCCGTTTGAAATAAGCGGACTTGGCAACTATGGTGCTGTGTTCAGCTCAGTCTTAAGGGCGAGGCATAGCTCCGCGCTAGCGCGAGCGCGAGGCCACGCGGCGCCACGCTGTGCGAGCTCCGCTTGCACAAGCCTTTGAACGCTCGCGCGAACGCGCCAAGCTCAAATTTTACGACCGCTCACGCGCGCGCGGTGTCTCACAATAAACTGCCCTGGTGGCGGACTGTTTTGTATGACACACAAATGAATTAAATTCCTCTTCTTTATCGCTGATCGGGCCTTTTCTTTTGTTTTTTTGCCTAAAGTCAAGTAATCGCTTGAAGCGGTCACCATTCACTTCCTCCTCCGATGAGGAGGAATGAATGAACTTGTCACGAGTGAACTAAACTCATGTCCAACGTGGATGCGCAGGTTCTAAACATTTCCTGGTGTGCTTGTCTGCTGTGTGGGTTGAAGGACCAGCGCTCCCTGTTTTAATTTTAATTTTTAGGACTTTTTTATTAACATATAAACACAGAACAAAGCTGCACAGCCCTCTGCCTTTTCTTCAGACCCGACATTCTTCTCAGACCCGACCTGTCAATCAAATCAGTAGGCTGTCAGCAAATGACCAATCAGCGACCTCAATTTGTCCCGTAGCTAAACGCTCCGCCCTGCTTCTGCTCAAATGACATCAAGTATTTGGAGCGAAAACGTTGGAGCCACACAGTGGCGCAAATGGGCGCTATGCCGTGGATGCACCGCATGGGGGCGCTGGACTTAAGGGGCGTCAAAAGCGTCTCTAGAAAAAAACGTTTTTCTAGCAGGCATTTTCTTTAACTGCATGAAATGACAATAACAGGAACAGCACTGATTAGGCGCCCCCCCCTGCTCCCTCACCTCCCTCCTCCTGTCTCTCTGCTCTCCCTTCACACACAGGTGCTGTGAGTGTGAACACGCGCCCACAGGCGCGTTATTTATTTATTTATTTATTTTTTCACTCGTGCACTGGAGCAGCAGAAAAAAACTTTCCAGGGCGCAAAACAGAAAAAGGGTGGCAGGATGGAAAAAAAGCCTTTCAATGTGGTTAAAAGATAGGTAAGTACAGTCAGTGTATATGAGCAGGACAGGAGGCTTGTAAATATTCAGGTTAGCTAAAGCTAGCCTAATATAGGAATCGTCCCATATTTGGCTGTTAAATAAATGATGCCTCCCCTATAGACGTGATTTGTTTAATATTTTTATGAATATTTGATACGTGTCACACACACACATCCACACACTAAGTGTAAGAATGACCTAAATAAAACTCAGGAAACAACACAGGAAAGCTAAACTGTTGTGGTGGCAGTTCCCAGCTATGTTCCAATGCAGTGCTGCAATTTATTCACTCATATGTACATTAATTATTATTGATTCTTTAATTAAAGATGAGTTGTACAAGTTTATGTGTGTATCAGACAAATTAGTCCTCAGTGTCACTATAGCCCTTAGACTCAAAAAGGTTGGTGACCCATGTTACCAACCTTTTTGGCAGAGGGACACTTGAGTTTAAATGTCTTATTTAATATCACTACAGTGGTGTGTGTTGTGATGTATCTGGTAAGTCAGATCAGATGAAATGTCCAGTCAGTAACTGTTATCCAACAAGGAGATCATTTAAATTAAAGTTTCATTTCTATTGTGGTTTGACTGCTGTATTTTTAAACCTACTTAACACAAAATTAATGTCATTCAGCTGTGAGGATGGAGAGAAGGAAGAGAAGATGACAGAGGAATCAGGACAGACTGGGGAAGGCAACAGGTTGGTCTAATGCAGGTGGAAGTGAGGGAACAGCTACTTAAGCCCAAGCAATAACGTGTAAACATTATTTTTAAAAACTGTATTAAGATCTGTAATTTTTACAACTAATATATAATGCTTTTTTGACCATATGACTTAGTGCAGAATGCCACAGACAAAGGGTGAAGGAGACAGACACGAGGGTGAAGGAGACAGACACGAGGGTGAAGGAGACAGACACGAGGTCAGTGATAGAGGAGACAAGTGATGACATCAGGTAGGAATAATTACATTAGGGAGGCAACAAAAACCTATACTGTATACCATGATGGTTTGAATTTCTGATGACCATCTTTCATTGTCTTCTTTCACGGAAAGTAACAGTTTAAATGTCATAAATGTTAAAACACTGACATGGACTCCAGGCTGTTAAGATTTCATATTTTCGCTACATAAAATATTGAGCACTGATTACCACTACTGCTATATAGTTGTACTTTATTAAACTTATTATTTGTTTATGATTGGAATGATCACCTGATATAATATGTAACATAAAAAAATCTGTAATATTGCTACTGTATTTTCTAAGTGCATGACTAAGGGAGGAAAGCTGTATGAGGCGGCAGGTAAAAAAAAGGGGGGGGGGGCGCCGTTGATGTTTTCGCATCCACCTCAAAAATATGTAGTTGCGCCCCTG
>JBBPBX010089311.1:0-14325 GCA_038048925.1 Garcialebias charrua
CCTATTTACATGTATATGTAAGTTCCTATATACATGTAAATGCAAATGCATATATACATGAATATGTAAGTGCATATATACATGTAAATGCAAATGCATATAAAAATGTAAATACATACAGTATATGTATATATACATGAATATGCATATATGTACATATGCATAAACATATAGATGTATATATATATATATATATATATGTATATACATATGCTGTACAGATAGACATATACATGTAAATATAACATGTTCAACTGAAGTTGTGTGTGTTTGTGTGTGTGACTGTTTTGTGGTTTTTAAGGACAGTTTTTTGTCAGGACAGTAATGAGCTGTTATCTGATTGATTGTCTGATTGTTTATAGCGTCTGACTGTCCAAACAAACAACTGTCCATAAAAACCATAGTACACTCCTATACACACATAATTGAACATTAAGGTTGATGAAACCACACGTAGCAAGTAATTCTGTTTAGGAACACAAGAACTAAAATGTACCTTGGTATTCGTGTTTAAAGGAAGTTGATCGTGCTTCTGGCTACCTGCGATCTCCTGACTCTGGACGTGTTCACATGACATCTGTAAGAGATCATTTATACTTATATTTAGAGGAAATTCTACATTTTGATGATAGCTGCTGTCACATGTAAACCAATAAAAATTACATGATTGTTTGTTTTTGGCCAAAGTATCCATCTCACATAAAGGAAAGATGGATGGACAGAGTATTTACAAAACTCCTCTCATGATAGGTGGACTAAGATGAAATTAAAATTAGCTGAATGAAAGAAAACTATAAATTTAAAAACTGTGACTAATAATATTGAAGTCATACTTAACAACCCCTGCATTATTTATATAATTGATATCTATGTCATATACATACACAAATATACATATATACATGTATATGAGCATATCATAAATGCATATTCATGTACTGTACAGTGTATATACATATATGCATATAAATGTATATATGCATATCAGAGACATATACATGTAAATATAACATGTTCTACTAAAATTGTGTGTGTTTGTGTGTGTGACTGTTTTGTGGTTTTAATGGACAGTGGTTTGTTAGGAAAGCAATACGCTATAATCAGACAATCAGATAACAGCTCATTGACAAAACACTGTCCTTAGAAACCACAAAACAAGTCACACACACAAACACACAATTTGAGTTGAACATGTTATATTTACATGCCTATTACATGTATATATAAGTGCGTATATACATGTATATGTAAGTGCATATATACATGTATATGTAAGTGCATATATACATGTACTGTATATGCAAATGCATTTAAACATGTAAATGCATATATGTATATATACAAGAATATGCATATATGTACATATGCATAAACATATAGATGTATATATGCATAAACATATACATGTATATATATGCATATACATATAATGTACAGATAGACATATACATGTAAATATAACATGTTCAACTGAAGTTGTGTGTGTTTGTGTGTGTGACCGTTTTGTGGTTTTTAAGGACAGTGTTTTGTCAGGACAGCAATACGCTATACAGTAATCAGACAATCAGATAACAGCTCATTACTGTCCTGACAAAACACTGTCCTTAGAAACCACAAAACAGTCACACACACAAACACACACAACTTGAGTTGAACATGTTATATTTACATGCCTATTACATGTATATATAAGTGCATATATACATGTATATGTAAGTGCATATATACATGTATATGTAAGTGCATATATACATGTACTGTATATGCAAATGCATTTAAACATGTAAATGCATATATGTATATATACAAGAATATGCATATATGTACATATGCATAAACATATAGATGTATATATGCATAAACATATACATGTATATATATGCATATACATATAATGTACAGATAGACATATACATGTAAATATAACATGTTCAACTGAAGTTGTGTGTGTTTGTGTGTGTGACTGTTTTGTGGTTTTTAAGGACAGTGTTTTGTCAGGACAGCAATACGCTATACAGTAATCAGACAATCAGATAACAGCTCATTACTGTCCTGACAAAACACTGTCCTTAGAAACCACAAAACAGTCACACACACAAACACACACAATTTTAGTTGAACATGTTATATTTACATGCCTATTACACGTATATGTAAGTGCCTATTTACATGTATATGTAAGTTCCTATATACATGTAAATGTAAATGCATATATACATGAATATGTAAGTGCATATATACATGTAAATGCAAATGCATATAAAAATGTAAATACATACAGTATATGTATATATACATGAATATGCATATATGTACATATGCATAAACATATAGATGTATATATATATATATATATATATATGTATATACATATGCTGTACAGATAGACATATACATGTAAATATAACATGTTCAACTGAAATTGTGTGTGTGTTTGTGTGTGTGACTGTTTTGTGGTTTTTAAGGACAGTTTTTTGTCAGGACAGTAACGAGCTGTAATCTGATTTATTGTCTGATTGTTTATAGCGTATGACTGTCCTAACAAACCACTGTCAATAAAAACCACAATACACTCCCATACATACACAATTGAACATTAAGGTTGATGAAACCATACATAGCAAGTAATTCTGTTTAGGAACACAAGAACTAAAATGTACCTTGGTATTCGTGTTTAAAGGAAGTTGATCCGGCTTCTGGCTACCTGCGATCTCCTGACTCTGGACGTGTTCACATGTCATCTGTAACAGATCATTTATACTTATCTTTAGAAGAAATTCTACATTTTGATGATAGCTGCTGTCCTATGCAAATAAGAAACATTACACAATTGTTTGGTTCATCATATTTATGGCTATTCTGTAAATAGTAAAAATAGAAAAATGACATTCTTTAAAGGAGTACTTTTTCAGTGTCAACTATCCTTCCTCGATGCACTTGCACATACCTTTATTTTGCTCTTACAGAATGTTTTGTTAGCAACTGAAACCTCTGTTGGAGTTGGTGCCTCAAAATCTTGCCCATCAGAAGACATTCCATGTAATGTCTGTTGAGATTTTGATCACATAGTAGGAAAGAATTAAAAATATATTGTGGTGAAACATATGTTGTAAACCTGTATGATTAAAAAACTATTTTTAATCATGATTACATTCAAAAAGTAAAATTTAAATCACCTTGCATCTCCATGGCCATTCTGAGTCGCCGTAATTATAGGTGATCTCATCTCCTTCATTGATGGGTTTAGTTGCAAACAAACATAGATGGGGCTTTTTGTTTACAACTGTGTACCTCATCTTTGCATTTGGGTTTATATGGTCATCATTTACAAGCCTTCCAAGTGACCCGTCCTCGTTTGCTGCATCAACACTACAAATGCATAATGCATATTTAAAAAAAAATAATCTTGCCAGCACTATAAATTACCTTACAATTAATAGCCTTTTATAAGTCATGTCAGACACAATGATAGGTTATTCTTACATACTCATACATACTCACCACAATATTTTTCCATCGAAGTAGAATTCAAACAAAAACACTTTCTGTGATTCATCATAAACTTGTTGCCTCCTCTCACATTCCTCCTTGGTGATCAATTCACCTCGATATTCCAAAAGAAAGTCATCTTTTGCAAAGGATTTTTTAGCAAAGATTCCACGACCTAGTTATACAAAAATAAATTATAGGAACAATTGTATTTTTTGTTAACACTAATAAAGCTCCACATACTGTACCTTTAAGTTCACTGATAAATTTGATGACAAGGCCCTCTTTGTCCTTTTGATTTTTGACATGATTGTTTGCATCTTCCTTTGGGCTCTGTCTTTTTTGCCTTTGCATGTTTCACTGTCATAAAAAAATGCAATTTATGAAAAGAATGTCAGAATTACTGCCTTCATTTTCAGGGCAAACAATGCTGAAATTTAGGTTACAGATAAGCCAATGTAGACTGGGAAACTGGGGAGTCAAGTCTCCCCACCATCACAGACATCTACACCTCCAGATGCAGGAAGAGAGCCACCTGCATCATGAAGGACCCCACTCACACAGCACACACAGTCTTTGCCCCACTCCCCTCAGGACGGAGGTTAAGGAGCATGGAATGTAGAACCACTAGACAGAGGAACAGCTTCTACCCTAAGGCTGTTAGACTCATGAATAAATAAATAAGAATAATTACTGCAAAATATCACATCATGCTGATGCTGATCTGTTTTCTTGTTGCAATGTTCATTTGTGACCATCTGTTCATACAGACTCATGTTCCTGCTACTGTTTGTAATGATGTTTTTTTTATTACATTAGTGATTAGTGTATTTCTAGTTGATGTTTTTTTTTAGTTATATATCCTAGATGTCATTACTGTTTTTCTCTTACATTTTGTTGTTGGATGTAACTGGGACCATGTGTACATAATCTCATTTCATCACATGTACCACATGCAGTGCAAACGACAATAATGTTGTGATTGCTACAGAATGTGGTCTGGCCTTTTCATGTAGAAAAATTCAGGGTCTTCCCTGAAAGAGATTACGTCATGGGATGGATAGATGTTTGATGGATGGATGGTTGATAGATGGATGTTTGATGGATGGATGGATGGATGGATAAAGCATGGACCTCAGTCAGTAAAGATTCCATCTGTCTGGGTTCAGGAAGGCAGGATGTTTGATGGATGGATGGATAGATGGATGGATAAAGCGTGAACCTCAGTCAAAGAATACATCTGTCTGGGTTCAGCAAGGCAGGATGTTTGATGGATGGATGGATGTTTGATGGATGGATGGATGGATATTTGATGGATGGATGGGTGGATGGATGGATAAAGTGTGGACCTCAGTCAGTAAAGAATCCATATGTCTGTTTTCAGGAAGGCAAGATGTTTGATAGATGGATGGATGATGTTTGATGGATGGATGCATGGATGGATGGATGGATAGATGGATGTGTGGATGTTTGATGGATGGATGGATGGATAAAGCGTGGACCTCAGTCAGTAAAGAATCCATCCGTGTGGGTTCAGCAAGGCTGGATGTTTGATGGATGGATGGATGTTTGATGGATGGATGGATGTTTGATGGATGTATGTATGTATGTATGGATAAAGTGTGGACTTCAGTCAGTAAAGAATCCATCTGTCTGGGTTAAGGAAGGCAAGAGGTTTGATGGATGGATGGATAGATGGATGGATGTTTGATGGATAGATGATGGATGGATGTTTGATGGATGGATGTTTGATAGATGGATGTATGTATGTTTGATGGATGTATGTATGGATAAAGCGTGGACCTCAGTCAGTAAAGAATCCATCTGTCTGGGGTCAGGAAGGCAGGATGTTTGATGGATGGATGGATAGATGGATGGATAAAGCGTGGACCTCAGTCAGTAAAGAATCCATATGTCTGAGTTCAGCAAGGCAGGATGTTTGATGGATGGATGGATGATGTTTGATGGATGGATGGATGTTTGATGGATGTATGTATGTATGGATAAAGCGTGGACCTCAGTCAGTAAAGAATCCATCTGTCTGGGTTCAGGAAGGCAGGATGTTTGATGGATGGATGGATGGATGTTTGATGGATGGATGGATGGATGTTTTATGGATGGATGTATGTATGGATAAAGCGTGGACCTCAGTCAGTAAACAATCCATCTGTCTGGGTTCAGGAAGGCAGGATGTTTGATGATGGATGGATGATGTTTGATGGATGGATGCATGGATGGATGGACGGATAGATGGATGGATGTGTGGATGTTTAATGGATGGATGGATAAAGCGTGGACCTCAGTCAGTAAAGAATCCATCCGTGTGGGTTCAGCAAGGCTGGATGTTTGATGGATAGATGGATGGATGTTTGATGGATGGATGGATGTTTGATGGATGGATGTATGTATGGATAAAGCATGGACCTCAGTCAGTAAAGAATCCATCTGTCTGGGTTCAGGAAGGCAGGATGTTTGATGGATGGATGGATGGATGTTTGATTGATGGATGGATGGATGTTTGATGGATGGATGTATGTATGGATAAAGCGTGGACCTCAGTCAGTAAAGAATCCATCTGTCTGGGTTCAGGAAGGCAGGATGTTTGATGATGGATGGATGATGTTTGATGGATGGATGCATGGATGGATGGATGGATGGATAGATGGATGGATGTGTGGATGTTTAATGGATGGATGGATAAAGCGTGGACCTCAGTCAGTAAAGAATCCATCCGTGTGGGTTCAGCAAGGCTGGATGTTTGATGGATGGATGGATGGATGTTTGATGGATGGATGGATGTTTGATGGATGGATGTATGTATGGATAAAGCATGGACCTCAGTCAGTAAAGAATCCATCTGTCTGGGTTCAGGAAGGCAGGATGTTTGATGATGGATGGATGATGTTTGATGGATGGATGGATGGATGGATGTTTGATGGATGGATGTGTGGATGTTTGAAGGATGGATGGATGGATGCATGGATGGATGGATAAAGCGTGGACGTCAGTCAAAGAATCCATCTGTCTGGGTTCAGCAAGGCAGGATGTTTGATGGATGGATGGATGATGTTTGATGGATGGATGGATGTTTGATGGATGGATGTTTGATGGATGGATGTTTGATGGATGGATGGATGGATGGATAAAGCGTGGACCTCAGTCAGTAAAGAATCCATCTGTCTGGGTTCAGGAAGGCAGGATGTTTGATGATAGATGGATGGATGTTTGATGGATGGATGTTTGATGGATGGATGGATGGATGTTTGATGGATGGATGGATGGATGTTTGATGGATGGATGTGTGGATGTTTGATGGATGGATGGATGGATGCATGGATGGATGGATAAAGCGTGGACGTCAGTCAAAGAATCCATCTGTCTGGGTTCAGCAAGGCAGGATGTTTGATGGATGGATGGATGTTTGATGGTTGGATGGATGGATGGATGTAAGTGCCTATTTACATGTATATGTAAGTGCCTATATACATGTATATGTAAGTGCATATATACATGAATATGTAAGTACTGTACATATATACATGAATATGTAAGTGCATATATACATGTAAATGCAAATGCATATAAAAATGTAAATGCATATATGTATATATACATGAATATGCATATATGTACATATGCATATACATGTATATACATGCATATGCTGTACAGATAGACATATACATGTAAATATAACATGTTCAACTGAAATTGTGTGTGTTTGTGTGTGGGACTGTTTTGTGGTTTTTAAGGACAGTGTTTTGTCAGGACAGCAATACGCTATACAGTAATCAGACAATCAGATAACAGCTCATTACTGTCCTGACAAAACACTGTCCTTAGAAACCACAAAACAGTCACACACACAAACACACACAATTTCAGTTGAACATGTTATATTTACATGCCTATTACACGTATATGTAAGTGCCTATTTACATGTATATGTAAGTGCCTATATACATGTAAATGCAAATGCATATATACATGAATATGTAAGTGCATATATACATGTAAATGCAAATGCATATAAAAATGTAAATACATACAGTATATGTATATATACATGAATATGCATATATGTACATATGCATAAACATATAGATGTATATATGCATAAACATATACATGTATATATATATGTATATACATATGCTGTACAGATAGACATATACATGTAAATATAACATGTTCAACTGAAATTGTGTGTGTTTGTGTGTGTGACTGTTTTGTGGTTTTTAAGGACAGTGTTTTGTCAGGACAGCAATACGCTATACAGTAATCAGACAATCAGATAACAGCTCATTACTGTCCTGACAAAACACTGTCCTTAGAAACCACAAAACAGTCACACACACAAACACACACAATTTCAGTTGAACATGTTATATTTACATGCCTATTACACGTATATGTAAGTGCCTATTTACATGTATATGTAAGTGCCTATATACATGTAAATGCAAATGCATATATACATGAATATGTAAGTGCATATATACATGTAAATGCAAATGCATATAAAAATGTAAATATATACAGTATATGTATATATACATGAATATGCATATATGTACATATGCATAAACATATAGATGTATATATGCATAAACATATACATGTATATATATATGTATATACATATGCTGTACAGATAGACATATACATGTGAATATAACATGTTCAACTGAAATTGTGTGTGGTTGTGTGTGTGACTGTTTTGTGGTTTTTAAGGACAGTGTTTTGTCAGGACAGCAATACGCTATACAGTAATCAGACAATCAGATAACAGCTCATTACTGTCCTGACAAAACACTGTCCTTATAAACCACAAAACAGTCACACACACAAACACACACAATTTCAGTTGAACATGTTATATTTACATGCCTATTACATGTATATGTAAGTGCATATATACATGTATATGTAAGTGCATATATACATGTACAAGCCCAAAACCAGAAAAGTTGGCACGTTGTGGAAATCGCAAATAAAAACAGAATACAATGACTTGCAAATCTTTTTCAACCTATATTCAATTGAACACACTGCAAAGACCACATACTTAACGTTCGAACTGGTAAACTTTGTTATTTTTTGCAATTATTAGCTCATTTGGAATTTGATGCCTGCAACATGTTTCAAAAAAGCTGGCACAAGTGACAAAGAAGACAGAGAAATTTGAGGAATGCTCATCAAACACTTATTTGGAATATCCCACAGGTGAACATGCAAATTGGGAACAGGTGGGTGCCATGATTGGGTATAAAAGCAGCTTCCTTGACATGCTCAGTCATCCACATAGAAGGATGGGGCGAGGGTCACCACTCTGTGAACAAATGCGTGGGCAAATTGTCGAACAGTTCAAGAACAACTTTTCTCAACGAGCTATTGCAAGGAATTTAGGAATTTCACCATCTACGGTCCGTAATATCATCAAAAGGTTCAGAGAATCTGGAGAAATCACTACACGTAAGGGGCAAGGCCGAAAACCAACATTGAATGCCCGTGACCTTCGATCCCTCAGGCGGTACTGCATCAAAAACCGACATCAGTGTGTAAAAGATATCACCACATGGGCTCAGGAATACTTCAGAAAACCACTGTCAGTAACTACAGTTCGTCGCTACATCTGTAAGTGCAAGTTAAAGCTCTACTATGCAAAGCAAAAGCCATTCATCAACAAGATCCAGAAACGCCGCCGGCTTTGCTGGGCCCGAGCTCATCTGAGATGGACTGATGCAAAGTGGAAAAGTGTTCTGTGGTCTGATGAGTCCACATTTCAAATTGTCTTTGGAAACTGTGGACGTCGTGTCTTACGGACCAAAGAGGAAAAGAACCATCAGGACTGTTATAGGCGCAAAGTTCAAAAGCCAGCATCTGTGATGGTATGGGGGTGCATTAGTGCCCAAGGCATGGGTAACTTACACATCTGTGAAGGCACCATTAATGCTGAAAGGTACATACAGGTTTTGGAGCAACATATGCTGCCATCCAAGCGACGTCTTTTTCATGGACGCCCCAGCTTATTTCAGCAAGACAATGCCAAGCCACATTCTGCACGTGTTACAACAGCGTGGCTTCGTAGCAAAAGAGTGCGGGTCCTCCCCTGGCCTGCCTGCAGTCCAGACCTGTCCCCCATTGAAAATGTGTGGCGCATTATGAAACGTAAAATACGACAACGGAGACCCCGGACTGTTGAACAACTTAAGCTGTACATCAAGCAAGAATGGGGAAGAATTCCACCTGAAAAGCTTCAAAAATTGGTCTCCTCAGTTCCCAAACGTTTACTGAGTGTTGTTAAAAGGAAAGGCGATGTAACACAGTGGTAAATATGTCCCTGTGCCAACTTTTTTGCAATGTGTTGCTGCCATTGAATTCTAAGTTAATGGTTATTTGCAAAACAAAATAAAGTTTCTCCGTTCGAACATTAAATATATTGTCTTTGCATTCTATTCAGTTGAATATGGGTTGAAAAAGATTTGCAAGTCATTGTATTCTGTTTTTATTTGCGATTTGCACAACGTGCCAACTTTTCTGGTTTTGGGCTTGTATATGTAAGTGCATATATACATGTACTGTATATGCAAATGCATTTAAACATGTAAATGCATATATGTATATATACAAGAATATGCATATATGTACATATGCATAAACATATAGATGTATATATGCATAAACATGCATATACATATAATGTACAGATAGACATATACATGTAAATATAACATGTTCAACTGAAGTTGTGTGTGTTTGTGTATGTGACTGTTTTGTGGTTTTTAAGGACAGTGTTTTGTCAGGACAGTAATGAGCTGTTATCTGATTGATTGTCTGATTGTTTATAGCGTATGACTGTCCAAACAAACAACTGTCCATAAAAACCACAATACATTCCTATACACACATAATTGAACATTAAGGTTGATGAAACCACACGTAGCAAGTAATTCTGTTTAGGAACACAAGAACTAAAATGTACCTTGGTATTCGTGTTTAAAGGAAGTTGATCGTGCTTCTGGCTACCTGCGATCTCCTGACTCTGGACGTGTTCACATGACATCTGTAACAGATCAGTTATACTTATATTTAGAGGAAATTCTACATTTTGATGATAGCTGCTGTCACATGTAAACCAATAAACATTACATGATTGTTTGTTTTTGGCCAAAGTATCCATCTCACATAAAGGAAAGATGGATGGACAGAGTATTTACAAAACTCCTCTCATGATAGGTGGACTAAGATGAAATTAAAATTAGCTGAATGAAAGAAAACTATAAATTTAAAAACTGTGACAAATAATATTGAAGTCATACTTAACAATCCCTGCATTATTTATATAATTGATATCTATGTCATATACATACACACAAATATACATATATACATGTATATAAGCATATCATAAATGCATATTCATGTACTGTACAGTGTATATACATATATGCATATACATGTATATATATGCATATACTGTACAGATAGACATATACATGTAAATATAACATGTTCTACTAAAATTGTGTGTGTTTGTGTGTGTGACTGTTTTGTGGTTTTAATGGACAGTGGTTTGTTAGGACAGCAATACGCTATACTCAGACAATCAGATAACAGCTCATTACTGTCCTGACAAAACACTGTCCTTAGAAACCACAAAACAGTCACACACACAAACACACACAATTTGAGTTGAATTTGAATTTGAAACAATTTGAATCAATTTGAATCACTGCAAGTGGACAGGTAACATTAGACCTGCCTTCAAGAAGAACTGGACTAATGACGTATATTCTAGTATAAACGTCACTGAACTGGGAGCACCCACAGCACCACTAACACACTCAAAATGGATTCCACCACAAAGATTCAGCCAGAAGATACACACCACCCATGGCCTTATTGAAAGATTATTGAAAGATTATTGAAAGACTGTTCAGTACAGCAGGACATCTCCCTAAAAAACCAGACTGGACTCAAAAAACTGTGAAAACCAACTTCTTCTGAACTTTAACAATAAATTCTTGTATCAATATTAAAATGTATCAGTTCATGGGATGTTAGGAGACAAGAAATGTCTCGACACTCAGATCCAAGTTTTGAAAATGGTGTCAGGAATTTAAAATATTGTTCACTTTTGATCCATGGTTGACTGGACAATATTTTAACTAGAGTTGATGACAAACTGGAGGTGAAATGATCAGTGTCTGTTCCTTTGTCAGGTCTAATGCCGGGTTTCCACCAGACGCTTTTCGCGCTGCAAAAAATCTCCTACCGCACTGTGTTGGCTGCTTGTCAACAGATGTCTGTTCTCATCGAACATGTCTGCAGACACGCAGTGGGAGCAGCGGCTGGCTCCTTTTCCGTTTGTTTCTTCTACACCGGGCAGATAAAAAATCAGCTGTACATGAGCCTCGTTACTACTTGAGTGGATTTTTTATGAGCCAAACTGCAGCTCCTAAAGTCTTTGTTGAGATTAAAACATTTTTTTATGTTTGGGGTGACCGTACGCTCGAGCGGACAGCGGCAACTGTAAAAATGCCAAGTTTCTTACCGGAGGCTGTTTTCTTCATGGAGGCTCGATGGGTAAGTTTGAAAAGTCCAAAAAAAAGTCCTGTCGTTGTTGCGTGATCACATGGCAGAGTCTATCCCGATTGGTTGCTGCTAAGCTGCGAGCAGCAGAAGCAGGACAAATCGAGCTTCGACAGTCGCTGCTCGGAGGTGACGTGGGAGCGGAAAAAAGCTGCCACTCACTGCCGCGCTGCTTGAACTGCTGTAGATGCGCCGCATCCAACATGCCCGGCCACATAGACTTTCAATGTAAAGTGGCTGCTTCGGAGGCGCGAAAAGCGTTTGGTGGAAACCTGGCATAATGCTCCTTTTTTTCAGACAGATAACTTTAATTTAAACATGTTTACTGCAGTTAAAATGACACATTGGTTCTGCTTTGTGTTAAATAAAAACTTTCAAAGGTAAAATAATTCCTCTCTTATTTTGCTTAATGACATTTAACTCTGCATGTCATCCCTGAAATTCTGACACACAGAATCACAAGTCCAAGTGTGAACTGTGTCACAGAGTAAACACAATAAAAACATGTGTTATCTGCAGCATTGTTCTTTAAAATGGAAAAACACTATTAATGTATTACAGAAAATATGCGTACAGTACACACACTTAATGATACTGTAGACCATTGCATTAGGCAATACATTCAGCAAGTACTTTTACTTTAATACTTTAAGCATTTTTAAAAGCAAGTACTTATTTACTTTTACTTAAGTAAACACAATATAATGGTACATCTACTTTTACTAGAGTACATTTTTGTCTGTTTATTTGTACTTTTACTTATAAACAGTGTTTGAGTACTTTCTCCACCACTGGTCTCCAGCTACAAGTACTTGGGTGTGCACTTGAATTATAGCCTCAGCTGGACCAACAACACAACCAGCCTGATCAACAAAGTTCATCAGAGACTCTACTACCTCAGGCAGCTGAGACGAGCTGGTCTGAGTAGCCCAGTCCTCACCTCCTTCTACAGGTGTGCAGTGGAGAGCATCCTGTGCTACAGCATCAACGTGTGAGCACAGGATGCTCTCCATCGCACACCTGTAGAAGGAGGTGAGGACTGAGCTTCCCAGACCAGCTCTTCTCAGCCGTCTGAGGAAGTAGAGTCTCTGATTACCTTTTTTTGATCAGGGCGGTGGTGTTGTCTGTCTTCACCTCCTTCTACACGTGTGCCGTTGAGAGCATCCTGTGCTCCGGCATCAACGTGTGGCATGGAGGCTGCACAGCTGCAGAAAGAAAAGCTCTGCAGAGAGTGGTGAAGGCTGCACAGAAGATGTTGGAGTCAGTCTCCCCACCATCACAGACATTTACACCTCCAGATGCAGGAAGAGAGCCACCTGTATCATGAAAGACCCCACTCACCCAGCACACAAACTCTTTGCCCCACTCCCCTCAGGAAGGAGGTTGAGGAGCATCAAATGTAGAACCACTAGACTGAGGAACAGCTTCTACCCTGAGGCTGTTAGACTCATGAATAAATAAACAATTAGAAAACAGTAATTACTGCAAAACATCACAACATGCTGATCTGTTTTTTTGTTTCTGTGTTCATTTGTGACCATCTGCTCATACAGACTCATGTCCGTGCTGCTGTTTGTAATTATGTTTTCCTATTATATTAGGGCTTAGTGTATTTCTAGTTGATGTTTTTCTTAGTTATATCCTACATGTTATTGCTGTTTTTCTCTCACATTTTGTTGTTGGATGTAACTGGGACCTTGTGTACATAATCTTGTTTCATCACATGTACCACATGCGGTGCAAATGACAATAAAGATGATTAGACTCTGATTAAAGTTGTACACCTCTTGGACTAGCTGAAAACATGTAAAAATATGTGGCAGGATGTCCCTACGGACATTGAACGCACCACATGAGTGCGGGATGTGATTGGGTCCAAGGCTGGCTTCCGGTATAAAAAGGGCCAGGCTTCAGTGGTTGACTTCACGTCATCCGCCTTCCGGTTCAGACCCTGGCGTCTGCTGGCTGGGTCGCGCCAGCGTAACTGAATGTGCGCTTTAAGGTCGCCGTGATCTACTGTTCCACGACCAAATGTACAAGCCTCCTGCTTCCCTCTACTGTTGAGGTGGAGCTCGTGGTGAGTAAAGCGCTAGTTCGTCTTTCTGTTTTATGTTCAGCTTTTAATTCTAATCTTTGTTTATTAGCTGCTGCTGTTTGTCCTTCACCGTTTTGTTCACCTGCTGTTCGAGCTGTCCACTGGCTGTCGTCTTGCTGTCCTGGCTGCTGATTTGATGCCCACTG
>JBBPBX010089314.1:0-14325 GCA_038048925.1 Garcialebias charrua
GGGTTTCAGAGAAAAAAGTTGATGTTGGAACTCCAGAGAACACTGATCTCTTTATCAAGGGAAATCTGGGCCTGAAGGTAGCCTAAACGTGTACGTTTTTGGACTGCGGGTGAAAACCCATGCAAATAAGAGGAGAACATGCAAACTCCACACCGAAATAACCCGGGCAAAACCCAGGGACTCAACCTTCTTCTGTGGGAAAATACTAATACTAAGCAGCCGTGCTCCCAATATCAACTTTGAAATTTTAATTAAAGTCTTCTAGCATTTTCACTGTTGGTATTGAAATATCTGAAAGTCAAGGACAAAAATAATAAATAAAGAAGTTGTTAAAATGTTCTGTTTAGTATTGTATCAGTATGTTTTTTACTCATTCTACCAACTTTTAGTGTACTGTATGCTTTAGGTTAAACACGGTGCCGTTTTATGCCTAACAGTAACTTAATTGTGTATCTTCTCACCAGCTGTGGTGTCACACAACCCAATCCCTCTGCAGCATGCATGGAGCAGCTCCTTGCTGTGTGAGCGGAGGGGGTGGGTTGAAGGGATCTTAGCGAAATCGCTAATGTACAGAGGAGGGACAGTGGTTTGGACATGTCCAGAGGAGGGACAGTGGTTTGGACATGTCCAGAGGAGGGACAGTGGTTTGGACATGTCCAGAGGAGGGACAGTGGTTTGGACATGTCCAGAGGAGGGACAGTGGTTTGGACATGTCCAGAGGAGGGACAGTGGTTTGGACATGTCCAGAGGAGGGACAGTGGTTTGGACATGTCCAGAGGAGGGACAGTGGTTTGGACATGTCCAGAGGAGGGACAGTGGTTTGGACATGTCCAGAGGAGGGACAGTGGGTATATTGGTAGAAGGATGTTAGAAATGCAGCTGCCAGGAAAAAGACAAAGAGGAGATATATGGATGCAGTTAGAGAGGACATGAAGGTAGTTGGAGTGAGGACAGAGGATGCAGAGGACAGAGTGAGGTGGAGGAGGATGACTCACTGTGGCGACCCCTGAAAGAGGGAAAAGCCGAGAGAAGAAGAAGAAGAATAGTATATTTTTTAGACAACAAAGTTCATGCTCAATCATCCAGGTACTAAAGGATGAAGTCCTCCAGATAGTGGGCGAAATATTTCCATAAAAAATAAACTGTCCAGATGATCTGACTGAAAATTATTGGATATATTTAACTTTTACATTTTGTTGGTTTGAATGAGGGCAGCACGGTGGCACAACTGGTAGAGCTGCTGCCTCTCAGCGAGCAGGTCCCTGGTTCAAATCCCGGTCCAAGGGCCTTTCTGGGTGGAGTTTGCATGTTCTCTCCGTGCATGCGTGGGTTTCCTGCCACAGTCCAAAAACATGCATGTTAGACTGATGGTGACTCTAAATTGACCCTAGATGAGAGTGAGAGAGTGAATGATTGGTCTAGTGGCAGGGTTTTTGACTACGGACCCGAAGGTCGTGGGTTCGCGCCCCGGCCACTACCCAGCTTGGGGTGTCTATGAGTGCACACCTATTTCTCCAGCTCCCCGGGCGCTTTCGGGCTGCTCACTGCACCACCTGGTAGGTGGTTGGGTTAAATGCAGAGACGAATTTCGTCTGTGTATGGGAAACATACGCAGATGACAGGAATAGACATTATTATTATTATTATTATTGTTTGTCTCTTTGTGTCCCTGTGATGGACTGGAGATCTGTCCAGGGTGTCCCCCGCCCCTTGCACAGTGATTGCTGGACATGGGCACTGGCGACCCCCGTGACCCAAAATGGAAGAAGTGGGAAAAGATAATGGATGGATAGATGGATGGTTTGAATGACATGATAATCTAAAAGTACAGTATTTCTGATCATACTGTGATAAATAGAAAACTACATTCATGTTCAAATAGTATGTTTGTCATCTTATGTAAGGTTTATGTACTGTAAGTGTGACAATAATGTGTTTTTAGGATTCAAATTTGATGCCATACAACAGGAATGGCCAGAGTTTATTGATGAGCAGTTGCTGGTGGAGGTCTGCGTCCAAAGGGAGGGCCAGTCTGTAGAGGCAGGAGAATTAGTGAACTGGTCTTCACTGTGACTGATCAGATGAATACAAAGACAGTCACTAACCTTCACTGACAGGTGGGGGAGGGGCTCCTCGAAGGAACTGCAGGTGAGGACGTCACCAAGAGTGAGGACTGAGCGGCTGTGAAACAGCTGACCAGAGCTTTGTTTTAAGGGGAATCCCAGCGTGAGTTCTGAAGAAACAAGCAAGGGTCACACACAAGAAGTCCGAGGTCCAGGTCCAAGTCCAAATCATAATCCGTGGAGCGTAGTCATTGTAGCAGAAGAGAGAGTCGATACCGCGGTCAAAGAGATCAAACCAGAAGAAGCAGGGAGCAGGCAAGGCAGGGAATCCAGACGACAGGCGTGAGGTCCAGACTAGGCAGGAAAACAAGAGTATGATGAGAGTGCTGGACATTTACTAACCGGAAGGAGTTCAATAATCTGGCCGAGGATGAGTGAGGGCTAGGAGCTTAAGTAGGGCAGGTGACAGGTGAACGGCATGAATTCTGATTGTATTGAGTGAACAGAGTGGGTGTGGCAGGATGACAGGAGCAGAGAAACAGGGCAAAAGGTTTGGAACATGACAAAGTGTTCACCATTATCACAAGTGTAACATAAAAAATAGAAGTATACAAACACACATTATTATGTCCTTGTAAAAATATGTTGATATTTTCCTGCCTGTCTTGTGTGAAGGAATGTATCATGCTTCTAGTGCTCACACTCAAATGGTTTGTGAGCCAAGCCATGAGCTGGATGCGATTTCTGAGAATCACAGGCCATGATCCTGGAACTCGCTGGCGTGAAGGAATTGACCTTGAAGACGTCTATAAGCACTGCACAGCAGAGTGACCACAAAATATGTCTGTTTGGGATCGCCACTGAGAGGTACCAGCGAATTTTGAAAGCAGATTAAATAAATCAGAGTTGGCTTGTCCCAAAACAGTTAGTGTTATCTGCATCTGGCTTCCCCACTTGGCCTTGAATACGCCAACATCTCAATTTTCTCTTGGAGGTTTTGTGAACTAGAAGCTCTGCTTTGCTCCCACGCTCCCCTTCCTTCCCGAGGACTTCTTTGGAACGGTATCAGAGCCGGGTGATAGACACTGTACCATCTCTTATCAGGACTATGGAACCTTCTGTCCATGTTTAAAGACAACTCGTCATCTTTGTCGGCCTCCTTCTGATAAAAGTACAATGACGTCATTATGGGTTGTTTATGTGTGAGGTCTCTTTTTTCCAACTCTCACACTAGTGCAAGATATGATTTTCTTAAACCTTCACTCCCCTCGTGTTTTCTCTTCTTCATACTTGTGTCTGTCTGCCTAAAACAGGTCTCGTTTATAAATGAGTCTCAGAGGCTCAATGTGATTAATCTGTATAACTAATAGTTGAATGAAAAAGATAACATGATGATTATAACTCATAATGCAAAAGTTATGCATATAAGTACACTCTTTTCAGGTAGACAGTTTCATAAAGAAACCTTAAACACAAACCTTCTATTTTGGATTTTCCATCCATCCATTATCTTTTACCCGCTTCTTCCATTTTGGGTCACGGGGGTCGCCGGTGCCCATGTCCAGCAATCACTGTGCGAGGGGCGGGGGACACCCTGGACAGGTTGACAAAATACATAATAATGAAGTTGCACAAAACATGACTCTCAGACAGTAACTATATATATTTATTGTTTATTTGTAGGAAATTATAAAATGTGGAAATCAAATTGACAACATTTCAGCATTAACATCTATAAATCTGACTTCTTAAAGTTTTTAAAGTTGTTTTTTCATATGTAGAGAAAAAAAATCAAATTCAAAGTTCAATTTAAATACCTCTTAACACAGCCAGTTATAATAGTATCTCATTTAACATATAATGAACTCATAAAGGTCAAAATGTGCAGATTAGATAAGGAAACAAAGTGCCTGTTGTTGTAAGAGGCATCTCAAAAGACAGTGAGATCAGTCGTCTCATCAGGAAAGTGAATATTTTACAAGTTCCAACTAATTCCTAATTGTGTGACATTTTGCATCAATAAGGCCTGACCTGATGATCTTTGCTGCTGTAAATGTCAGTGTTTAATAGATGTTTTTTGTTAAATCAAATCAGTGGTATGCAAATAAAGCCAGCACAGTGGTGCATTCGCGTCACAGCTGGACATGGCTTCAAACTTGTCAGTTTGATTGTGCATTTTGGGCAGGTTTATATGTTCCTCCCAGAGTAAGTTTTGTTCTGCTGCAGTCTCTGAATAGACATATGCATTTTAAGCAAACTGCAGATTCTCCATCCTGTTCTAATGGTAAACACTTGCTCTTCTCAAGGGCGGACGTCTCCTCTCGGTCTCCGCTTTGCTTTTACTTTGTCTTGTCTGTGAAACTGTCTGAGAGCCTCTCCTACAAAATCTTCTGAATCATAACTATGGACTTCAATTTGGTCAGTTGGTCCCTCAACACAACTGATAACATTTCTTCAACAAGAAGACAGGCTGTAGGCGAGACGATTTGTCCTGTTGGCATGTAGCTGGATATCTCATCGACTTGATGATGTGTCTATCTCTGCTGTCATCTGTGGATCTTAAGGATGCATATTTAATTGGATTTATGATAACTGGTTCCTGCTTTCTGGATTCAGCTGGTTCCTGGTCTATCAACACACAAGGAAGTCGTCAGCAGCAAATCTGGACCTGGTCAGGCTGCCTGCCTTACATGATGTCTTGGTTCTTGGTTCAATGCAGACATGTTCCTGTTTTTGATTTTCTACATCTGCCTTATAGCCAAGATGGTGTAGTGGCAGGGCTTTTGACTTGGGACCCGAAGGACGCGGGTTTGCGCCCCGGCCACTACCCACCTTGGGGTGTCTATGAGTGAACACCTATTTCTCCAGCTCCCCGGGCGCTTTCGGGCTGCTCACTGCACCACCTGGTGGTGGTTGGGTTAAATGCAGAGACAAATTTCGTCTGTGTATGGGAAACATACGCAGATGACAGGAAAAGACATTATTATTATAATCTGTCTGTTTTGGTACTTTGATATCTTTGTTTTAAGTTGTTAAAAAGAAAATCTGTATTTCTCTCTTATATTTGTCTATTGTTGATTGTTCAAGAAAAATCTACTGTTGCTATTGTCATCATTCTTTAGTTTGTAGACAGTTCTCTCTTGTAAATGAATCCTCGAGGCTCAATGAGATTAACCTTACAGAAACTTGGCATCAACCAGATGTGTTCAGTTCTCTGAATGAAGCTTGTCCCTCTGGATACAGTTATCTGCAGAGAGCCCGCTGCACTGGCCGCGGTGGTGGTCTGGCTGTAATCTACCGCAGTAATTTAAAATGGTCACATCTGGCTTCTCATAATTTTTCTTCTTTTGAATGTTTAGCCTTCAACTTCAAAGCACCACTCCTGATGAACGTTATATTGATTTATAGGCCTCCCAAACCGCATGTTTCATTTAACTCAGAGATGCATGACCTCCTCACTTTTTTCTGCACCTCCCCTGTGAAAACTATTTTTCTTGGCGATTTAAATATCCACATGGACAATTCCTCTTCCCCTCTGGCAACAGATTTTAAGTCTCTTCTGGACTCTCTCAATCTCACCCAACATGTGGACGCCCCTACGCACAGCAGGGGGCATACTCTGGATTTGGTGATTACAGACACTGTACTCATTAATAACTTTTCTGTATATGACCTGGGTGTCTCAGACCACAGGGTCATCTCCCTGGAAGTTCCTTCAACTTCGCCTGCTTCAAACCCAAAACGACCTATCCAGTTCCGGGACTTTAAAAACATTTCACCTGATGTTCTGTCCGCTGATCTTCACTCCCTGAGCGCTGTCAATCATTTATCTGCTAATGACTCTGTAGATTACTACAACCGATCTCTCCAAGAGCTCCTGGATCCCTTGAAGACAAGGCTGGGGTCTTTCTCGCGTTCAGCCCCCTGGTACACTGATGAGCTGCGCAGGATGAAGGCAACTGGCCGTGCTATTGAGAGACGTGTAAAATCATCTGGTCTCTCTGTGCATAAGCAGGCATACAAAGAACATCAGAAAGCGTACGCCTATTCTCTTAAAGAAGCACGCTCCAAATATTATTCCAACATCATCAACACCTGCCCTGGAAACTCTAAACAGCTCTTCTCCACAATAACTCGTCTGCTTAATCCCATTAAACAAACTCCTGAGGACTCTGCTCAAAAATCCAACCTGTTCCTTTAATCCTTTAAGTTGATGTTTCTCTTAGTTAATTCTAGATGTTATTGCTGTTTTTCTCTTGCATTTGTTGTTGGATGTAACTGGGACCCCGTGTACATAATCTCATTTTCATCACATGTACCACATGCGGTGCAAATGACAATAAAGACTCTCTGACTCTCTCTCTGACTCTGACTTAATTCTTTAAAAACAAAGTTGACACTATCAGATCTCAGCTCCACAACCTCCCTGATCTTTGTTTGCCATCTACCTGTCTGCATTATGGGTCCCTGTGCAGCTTTGATGAAGTTGTTCAGAGTGAGGTGGAGGCCATCATCAAGAAAATGAAGCCTTCATCCTGCGCCCTGGATCCCTTCCCCTCGTCTCTCATAAAATTCAATCACTCTACAATAAGCCCATTAATCACTCAAATAATAAATCAGTCTCTACAATCTGGTCATGTTCCACTGCCTCTAAAAACTGCCATCATTAGGCCTCTTCTGAAAAAAATCTACTTTGGATCACGACATTCTTTCTAATTACCGCCCAATTTCCCAATTCCCATTTCTGTCTAAAGTGCTGGAAAAAGCAGTTGCTGCTCAGCTGCAGGTCCACCTACAGCAACACTCTCTGTATGAGAAGTTTCAGTCTGGATTCAGGGTAGCTCACAGTACTGAGACTGCACTGCTGAGAGTTACCAATGATGTCCTCATGGCTGCTGACACTGGTTCTCCCTCCATCCTTGTCCTCCTTGACCTCACTGCAGCTTTCGACACTGTGGACCATAATATCCTCCTCCACCGTCTTCATGTGGAGGTCGGTCTCTGTGACACTGTCCTGGACTGGTTCAAATCTTTCCTCTCCAATAGGCTGGAATGTGTTAGTCTTGGCAATGCCACTTCCCAGACAGTCTGTGTCTCCTGTGGTGTCCCTCAAGGGTCAGTTCTGGGGCCCCTACTGTTTTCCCTTTACATGCTGCCTTTAGGTCAAATTATTCAATCAATCAATCAATCACCTTTATTTTACCAGGTAGAGTCCATTGAGATCGAGATCTCTTTTACAAGGGTGACCTGGTCAAGTGGTCAGCAGCACATCAAAAACTTGATGAATTGAAAATCCTAATCACTTCTTCTGGGGCAGATGTGATCGTTATCTCTGAAACTTGGCTCAAAAAATCTGTTTTGAAAAATGACCTGGCAATCAATGAATTTAAGATCTATCGTTGTGATCGTAATAAAAAGGGAGGTGGAGTCGCTATTTACATCAGAGATTCTTTGGCTGCCAGGATTGCATCTAAAAAAACAATCGCAAACCAGTTTGAGGCTTTAGCTGTGAACATCACTTTGAAAGGAGGTCAGCCCTTAACTGTTGTTGGTTGTTATCGTCCCCCCTCCGCAACACCTGAAGCTTTGTCCTCCCTGACTGAATTCATAGGAAATTTAAAACACAATGAGATTGTTTTGGCTGGAGATTTCAACATTGATTGGAATAAGTCGACCCCCCTCTGTGATAAATTCAAGGAATGTTGCCTATCTCTCAATCTAACACAACTTATCGATTCTCCTACCAGACCAAACATAAAATGTCCCGAAAAATCTTCCACCTTAGATCTGTTTTTCACAAATGCACCTCACAAATTTCCTGGTATAGGTGTATTTGCTAACGTTTTGAGTGATCATTCCGTAATAGCAGCTCTTAGATCAACTAAACTTCCACCTGCTAAGCCCAGAATAATTAAAAAAAGGGATTTGAAACGTTTCAGTGAACAGTCATTCCTTTGGGATCTATCCCTCTTTGATTGGCAACGTATCCTACAAATCAATGACGTGAACACCGCTTGGAACGATTTTCATGATAGTTTCATTTACTTTGTAAACAAACACGCACCTTTCCGGCAGTTCAGGATAAAGAGCCGTGACAGCCCCTGGTTTACTCCTGAACTAGCTGATCTCCTGCACTGGAGAGATCATCTTTGGGCCGCAGCAAGAAAATCACACTCAGACACTGATTGGTTGAAATTTCGGCAGCTAAGGAATAAATGCACAACTGCCATCAAAGCCGCTAAACGTAACTACTTCTTATCTCAGACCTCCAAAAATCTAAACGATCCTAAAAAATTCTGGAAAACCATCAAATCTCTCTCAGGCACCCCCCAATCATCTGACCTCCCATCACAATTTCTTGTTGACTCTGTTCCTGTGTCAAATAAGCACGAGATCCTGAACTGTTTCAATAAACATTTTGTTGCTTCTAGTTCATTATTTGACACAGTTACAAACGGAAAATCAGCCACTTTATCTAATAATCAAACTTCTACAAATCAAATCCCTCCTACAAGTCAACCATCTGTTAATCACACCTTCTCTTTTTCTCCGTTCTCAGTCAGTGAGGTAAATAAACTGTTAAATGATCTTGATCCTAAAAAATCTGCAGGTCCAGATGAACTTCCACCTTATTTCTTAAGGCTGGCTGCTCATATCATCACAGTCCCTGTGACCCACATCTTTAATCTGTCCATAAGCCAAAACACCATTCCGGATGCTTGGAAAACAGCCTTTGTTCTTCCTTTGCTGAAGGGAGGTGACCCCACCTCACTGAACAATTATCGACCGATCTCTAAACTCTGCATCTTAGCCAAGGTTCAAGAAAAACTGATAAACTCTCAGATCAAAAATTATCTGGACTCATTTAACATCTTACCTCTTCATCAATCTGGTTTCAGGAAAAAACACAGCACAACAACTGCTTCTCTGAAGGTTCTGAATGATGTTGTTGAAGCATTGGATGCTAAGGACTATTGTGCTGCACTTTTCTTAGACCTGTCTAAAGCTTTTGACACTGTGGATCATAACATCCTGTGTCATAAGCTCTCAGAAATCGGTTTCTCTCATCACACCATCGGTTGGTTTTCTAACTATCTTTCCAATCGGAGGCAATGTGTTCAACATAACGGTACTTCTTCCAGCTATTTAACAGTTAAAAATGGTGTACCACAAGGCTCAGTTTTAGGACCCACTCTCTTTACAATCTACATAGCTAATGTAGGTCACTGCATCCCTGATGCATCCTTACATTTCTATGCTGATGATACAGTTGTTTATTGCAGAGCTAAAACAGTAGCTAAGGCTTTCCAGTTACTGCAATCCGCTTTTGACTTCATCCAGTCAGATTTGTTCCGTCTCAAACTTGTCCTAAATGCTGATAAAACAAAAGGGATGTTTTTTTCAAATAGGAAGTCGGTCCCAGCAGTTCTTCCTCTGATTTTATCTTCAAATGGTGTCCCTATTGAGTTTGTTGATTCCTATAAATATCTGGGTATCCTGATCGATTCACATCTCTCTTTTAAACTCCACGTGGAAAACCTAGTGAAGAAACTGAAAGTTAAACTGGGTTTCTTTTTCAGAAACAGATCATGTCTATCACTGAATGTTAGGAAACGCCTTGTATCTGTGACTTTCCTTCCCTCCATTGATTACGGTGACATTCTCTACATGAATGCTCCTACAAGCACCCTGCGGATGTTGGATGTTGTCTATCATGGTGCACTAAGATTCATAACTGGTTGTGATTATCGTACCCACCACTGCACCCTGTATTCACTGGTTAACTGGACATCATTAACCTCACGCAGACTCTTCCACTGGTACATTTTCATCTTTAAATCACTTCTTGGTCTGCTGCCCTCATACATCTCCTCCTACATGTCTTTGCGTGATTGCAGCTACAGTGTGCGCTCTCAGGACATGATTACCTGCAGTGTTCCGTCAGTGAGGACTGAACTTGGAAAAAGGGCCTTCTCCTATTCCGCTCCAGCTTCCTGGAATATCTTACAAAAAGATCTGAAGCTCTCAAACTTGACTTCTCTAAATGGTTTTCAGAATCTGTTGGAATCCTGGCAAAAACCAATGCAGATTTGTTCCTGTCTTTGATTCTATACGTTTACCTTATAATGTTTTGCTAGTTTTTTGATACTTTGTTAAAAAAAAAAAAAAAAAAATTTTTTTTTTTTTTTTTTTTCTCTCTTTTGTTTTCTATTGTTTATTGTTTGTTTGTTTGTTTATTGTTTAAGGAAATTCTACCATTGCTGTTCATTGTTCTTTAGTTTTAGCAGGTCGCTTTCGTAAATGAGCCCATGAGGTTCAAAAGATTTACCTGACTAAATAAAGGTTGAATGAATGAATGAACACGTCACATGGTAATTGACAATAGGCATTTGCATTTACCAAAAAAAGAAAATAAAGAAAACTACAATCACAAAAATAGATGTCAACAGTTCAAAACCAACAGGATAGGACAGATTTCTATATACATTATATACATAACAAGCAGACAGACATCGGTTGAGTAGATAAAGATAAAAATAAACAATGACATATGTTGGATAAGTATAGTGTTTAGAAACATCTGCAATGGGGCCGTGGCTTTGGCACAGCGGTTAAGAGCACGGCCCATGTTCGAGGCTAGCCCTCACTGTGGTGTCGCAGGTTCACATCCCGGTCCCGACAACCTTTCCACAATGTCTCCCCCTCACTTGCCCTGTTTCGCCCTCATCCTCCTCAACTAAAATCGGCCACTAGAGCCGCAAAAACACACACACAAAAAAAAAGAAAAAAGATGCATCTGCAATGAACAAGTTTCTTGATGACATTGCCTAACATGGTTGACATGAAGGATCTAGGTGAGATGAATGTTGATAGTTTCAGATCTTTCTGTAAGTGGTTCCAGGCTGAGGGGACGGCGAAGCTGAACTCTTTTTTCTAGTTCAGTTCTGACCGGAGGAACTGACAGGATGACTAGATCATTAGAGTGCAGGGAGTAATGACTGTGTGATGTTTGTATTAAGGAGGTAAGGTATGACGGGAATAAGTTTAGGAGGGTCTTATATATGAAGGATAACCAGTGAGTGTATCTGAGAGCGCTGAGAGATGACCAGCCAGATTTGATGTAAAGCTCACACAGTGATGATATGTTCGATATTTCTTTTCACTGTTATGCCGACGATACACAGCTTTACATCAGGACTGGAGCATCCTCATCATCCCCATTGTCATCTCCATCTTCACTCACTGCCCTCTCTACCTGCCTGGAGGAAATAAGGGCATGGATGAATCAGAACTTTCTTCAATTAAACTGCTCCAAGACTGAGGCCATACTGATTGGCACCCCTCACCAGGTACAAACATCAACTATAACAACAATTTCCTTTTCTGGACAAGACATCCCCCTCTCCACCTCTGTTACAAATCTTGGAATAAAAATGGACTCTCATCTTACATTTGAAAATCACATTAAGCATCTGTTTAAAACTTGCTTCTTCCATCTTCGAAACATCTCCAACTTCGTCCATCTCTAACTTTTTCTGATGCCGAGAAACTCGTCCATGCCTTTGTCTCCTCCAGGCTCGACTACTGCAACTCCCTGTTTATTGGAATCCCTGGCAAAAACCTTCAGAAGCTTCAATATATTCAAAACTGTGCAGCAAGGATTTTGTTGAGAGTTCGTAAATTTGAACATATTACACCCATTCTCCATAACCTTCATTGGCTTCCTGTCACCTACAGAATTCAGTACAAAACTGCTCTCATTACACATCAATGCTTACATGGAACTTCACCTGACTATCTAAAGGACATTATTGCTCCATATTCATCCACCCGGTCTCTACGATCACAGAACAGTAATCTACTTCACATTCCACGAACCACATTAAGGACCATGGGAGACTGGGCGTACTGTGTGGCTTCCCACCGCCTATGGAACGCCCTCCCTGACTACCTGAGAGCTCCACAGTCACTTGTTGACTTTAAACAAGGCTTAAAGAATTTTCTTTTTAAGCGAGCCTACTCTGCCTCCACATGATATTATCTTTGATCTTAGTTGATATTATCATTATTTTTAATTGATTTTATTATTGATTTTTGTTGTTTTATCATTGATTTTACTTGATTTTATCACTTGTTTTTATTTGAGCATTGATTTTAGTTGCACTTTGTAGCACTTTGAGATTTTTGTTAATGAAAAGTGCGTTATAAATTAAATTCATTATTATTATTATTATTATTATTATTATTATTATTATTATATTACCTGGTTCTCTTTACATTAACTGTAATAACAAGAGAACAGTCTGATCATACCTGGTTCTCTTTACTTTAACTTTAATAACTAGCGAACAGTCTAATATTTCCTGGTTCTCTTTGCATTAACTGTAATGCAAAGTTACAGTTAAAACTAACTAATTTTAATTTCTCTAATAGTGCCCTCTGCTGGATGAAATCATATCTGTCTGATAGAAAACAAGCAGTACAAATAGAAAACTCACAATCTACCTTTCTTACCTGCTCAGCTGGAGTCCCACAGGGCTCAATACTGGGACCAATCTTATTTAGCCTATATGTTAATGATTTGCCAAATGTTTGCAAAACTGTAAAAATGCAATTATATGCAGATGATACTGTATTGTATGTTCATGGAAAAACAAAAAATGAAGCTGCTGCTGTGCTTTCTAGTGCCATGATGCCGGTGTCTCACTGGCTCCAGGACTCTTGTTTACATCTCAACACTAAAAAAACAGTCTGTATGTTTTTCTCTCGGCTGCCACCAGATGATGGGCATCCATCTGTGTTGGTCAATGGCGAGACATTAGATGTGGTTGAACAATTTAAATACCTCGGAGTCATTTTTGATTCTAATCTAAATTTCAAGCAACATGTAAAGAGAATTTCACATATAATTAAACTTAATCTGGCAAACTTCAAACATATAAGACCTTCTCTGACAACAGAATCAGCAAAGGCTTACATGCATGCCATGATCTTCAGCCATATAGCCTATTGTTATACTACATGGTCTCACACTTCAGAGATCGTCATGAAGCCCCTAAAGTCTCTTTTTAAGAAAACACTGAAAATTTTTGACAAAAAGCCAATACAGTATCATTACTGCAACATCATAAATAAGTACAAAATTTTGGATTTTAATAGCTATCAGATTTTTATGGACGTTTGCCTGATTTTTAAAGTTTTAAATGGACTTGCTCCTCCTCCTTTAATATATTTTATAAGTAAAAAAACAAGTACAGTAAACACAAGAGCACTGACCAGAGGAGATTGTGATGTGCAGCGGCGCAGGACTAAATTTGGCCAAATGGTGGTGTCCATCAGAGGCACAAGAGCACTGACCAGAGGAGATTGTGATGTGCAACGGCGCAGGACTAAATTTGGCCAAATGGTGGTGTCCATCAGAGGCACGCAGTCATGGAACACACTGCCAGTTTCCATCAGGAACTGTGGCACCTACTCCAGCTTTAAAAAATCTCTGAAACTTTGGCTGAAAACTAATCAGAAGTGCACTCATGTGTAGATTACTTTGTCTATTCTTATGGCATCATATTTTTATTGTAATTTTATGTTGTGTTATGTGCTATATAGGTGATGTTTGTATTTTTCTCCGCTCTTTTGTTTTATGGGACGTTTCTTATTCTTACCTGCCTTAGGACAACGGATGCAAATTAGCTATTGTGCTAACTCCGGCATATTTACATTGATGCTAACTGCTGTTATGTTGATTAATATGCATTGTCCTAACTTAAATAAATTAATAAATGAAATGAATGAAATGAAATAACTAGAGAACAGTCTGATATTACCTTGTTCTCATTACATTTACTATAACAACTAATGAACAGTGTGATATTACCTAGTTCTATTTAAATAAACTTTAATAACTACCGAAAAGTCTGATATTACCTGGTTGTCTTTACATTAACTGTAATAACTAGTGAGCAGTCTAATATTACCTGTTTGTCTATAATAACTAGCGAGCAGTCTAATAATACCTGGTTGTCTATAATAACTAGCCAGCAGTCTAATATTACCTGGTTGTCTATAATAACTAGCGAGCAGTCTAATATTACCTGGTTGTCTATAATAACTAGTGAGCAGTGTAATATTACCTGGCTCTCCTTACATTAACTATAATAACAAGAGAACAGTCTGATAATACCTGGTTCTCTTTACTTTAATTTTAATAACTAGCGAACAGTCTAATATTTCCTGGTTCTCTTTGCATTAACTGTAATAACTA
>JBBPBX010089315.1:0-14324 GCA_038048925.1 Garcialebias charrua
ACCACATCATCTGCAAAAAACAGAGAAGCGATTCTAAGGTCACCAAAACGGATCCTCTCAACACCTTGGCTGCGCCTAGAAATTCTGTCCATAAAAGTTATGAACAGAATCGGTGACAAAGGGCAACCTTGGCGGAGTCCAACTCTCACCGGAAACGAGCCTGACTTACTGCCGGCAATGCGGACCAAGCTCTGACACCGGTCGTACAGGGACCTAACAGCCCTTATCAAAGGGCCTGGTACCCCATACTCCCGGAGTACCCCCCACAGAACCCCCCGAGGGACGCGGTCGAATGCCTTCTCCAAGTCCACAAAACACATGTAAACTGGTTGGGCAAACTCCCACGCACCCTCCAGGACCCTGCTGAGGGTGTAGAGCTGGTCCAGTGTTCCACGACCAGGACGAAAACCACACTGCTCCTCCTGAATCCGAGGTTCGACTATCCGACGGACCCTCCTCTCCAGAACCCCTGAATAGACCTTACCAGGGAGGCTTAAGAGTGTGATCCCCCTATAGTTGGAACACACCCTACGGTCCCCCTTTTTAAATAGGGGAACCACCACCCCAGTCTGCCAATCCAAGGGAACTGCCCCCGATGTCCACGCGATATTGCAGAGTCGCGTAAGCCAACACAACCCTACAACATCCAGAGCCCTAAGGAACTCCGGGCGAATCTCATCCACCCCCGGAGCCTTGCCACCGCAGAGCTTTTTAACCACCTCGGCGACCTCAGCACCAGAGATCGGAGAACCCGACCCAAAGTCCCCAGGCTCTGCTTCCTCAGTGGAAGACGTGCCAGTAGGATTGAGGAGGTCTTCGAAGTATTCCGCCCACCGACTCACAACATCCCGAGTTGAGGTCAGCAGCACGCCACCTCCACCATAAATGGTGTTGGTCTCGTACCTCTTTCCCCCCCTGAGACGCCGGATGGTGGACCAGAATCGCCTCGAAGCCGTACGGAAGTCATTCTCCATGGCCTCTCCGAACTCCTCCCACGCCCGAGTTTTTGCCTCAGCAACCACCCGAGCCGCATGCCGCTTGGACTGCCGGTACCTATCAGCTGCTTCCGGGGTCCCACAAGCCAAAAAGGCCCAATAGGACTCCTTCTTCAGCCTGACAGCATCCCTCACTGCCGGTGTCCACCACCGGGTTCGAGGGTTGCCACCTCGACAGGCACCAACAACCGGGAGAGCTTTGAACACGATCAGGACATCAGCAAGCTTAAAATAAAATAAAATATTTACATGAGGAGCTTGTTGTATTGTAGTTCTCCCTGATCAGAAATGGTGCATAAAACCTTTTTAAAATCCCCACAGTTTTACAAAACTCTCCAAGTGTCCAGTGTCTCTGTGGAAGCAAAACTCCAGTGCCAGTCTGGCCTTGATGTTGCACTTCCACAGAGCCACGGCATCAAGTTGAGGTCCAGCCTGCAGTCTGTCCCTGCGAGACAAATAAACAGCCATTTTTGCTTCGGCTACCAGAAAGTTTAAAGTTTGGGATTTAAACTTTGTGGCTTTGCTGTAACGTACTCCATTAATAAAAACAGATTTGGTGAAAACTGTGTCAAAGAGGCTAAAGATCTTTGTCATTAGATTAAACAGATCAATCAGTCGAGCACAATCTGTAAAAACGTGAAAAACACTCTCAGACAGACTGCAAAAAGGACACTCATTTAAAACCTCAGGATTGATGACAGACAAAAATGAGTTTGTTGCAATGGCGCCGTGAAGGATCCTCCATTGAAGATCGCCAGTCCGTTTCTTTGTTGGAGGTTTGTAAAGAGTCCTCCACTGGGGCCTCTGATTTCCGAGTTTGTTGTCCCACACGCTGACAGCTCTGTTTTGCAGAGTTCTCTTGTTCAGGATCTTAACATAAGTCTTGTAAAGTACTTTTTGACCAGTTCTGCACAAGTTCATCTTTCAGATCCTACCTCTCTGACAGGTCTTTTTGTGTGTCCATCAATGATTTTACTTCTGCAGTGGCAGCTCTTAAATGGGGGGTTCCGCAGGGGTCCATCCTGGGTCCTCTCTTGTTCTCCTTATACCTGCTGCCACTCGGTGCTATTTTCCGGAAACACAATATACCTTTCCACTTCTACGCTGATGACTGTCAAATTTACTTCCCCCTAAGACAAAATGGTACAGGCTCTATTCAACCTCTGCTCGACTGCCTGGCTGACATCAGGGACTGGATGGCTTTAAATTTCTTAAGCTTCAATGATAAGAAGTCTGAAGCCATATTGTTCCTTCCCAATGACACAACCTCAAACCACTGCATTGACCTGTCTGCTCTACCCCTGTCCGAAAAACAAAAAGTCACAAATCTGGGAGTGATAATGGATCCTGCCATGAAACTCAACAGTCATGTAAACATGATCGTCAAATCCTGTTTTTTCCAGCTGAGGCGTCTGTCTAAGCTGAAGCCCATATTATCAAAAAACAACCTGGAGACAGTGATTCACGCATTCATTACATCTAGGCTTGATTACTGCAATTCACTTCTGTTTGGCGTCAGTCAAGCCACCATTGCACGATTACAACTGGTTCAGAACGCAGCTGCCCGATTTTTAACCAGCACACGCAAAAGAGAGCACATTACACCAGTCTTGGCCTCCCTTCACTGGCTACCGGTTCATCTTCGAATCCAATTCAAAATTCTCATGTATGTCTACAAATCGCTGAACAGTCTCGCCCCCGCCTATCTCTCGGATCTGATACACCCATATGTCCCTCCACGTGCTTTGAGGTCAGAGGATCAGGTACTCTTAATAGTTCCAGAAACTCGCCTTAAGCGCAGGGGTGACAGGGCGTTCTCTGTAGCAGGCCCAAGACTCTGGAACGAGTTACCGCTGCTCATCAAACAGGCCCCCTCCCTCTCGGTTTTCAAATCCCGGTTAAAAACTCACTACTACTCCATTGCTTTCAATGCCAGCTGATTTGTATTGGATCGTTTGATTTATGATCTGCAATGTTTTTATGTTTTTCGTGTTGTACTTCATTGTCTGTGTTGCCTGTTGCGTGTTTGTTTGTCCAGCACTTTGGTGTGGACTTGTTCCTGTTTAAAGTGCTTTATAAATAAAATGGTATGGTATGGTATGGTATCTTTGGGTCTATATTGTTTAGCAGAGGACTACTGTCTTTTGCAAAGTTGGGATCCAGGTTAATGTCCGGGAAAGTGTCCATTGGGTCAGGCGGGCGATTCCCTGTGAACCACTGTTGTAGCAGACACTTCTCTCCAGCTTTCATCTTCTCCGTCACCAAGTTCAGGAAGCGCTGCACCAGTCTGACAGACCGGAAACCAAGCAACAAAGCCACCTCTCCGCCGTTGGAGAAAAGTGGTCCGGCCGTCTCCACCAAGCGCTTCAGGGTCACCATCCCAGAATTGCACAGTGCATTCATTAGCAAGGAACCATGCCACAAAACACAAGTTTAAGTTTTTTATTGATGAAAAGATGAGGGATGAAGGGATGAGGGGTTGTAGGGTTGAGGGAAGAAAGGGGATGTAGGAAAGATGATAGGAAGGGATGGAGGGATGAGGGGATGAAGGGATGAATGAATGTAGGAGAGAAGTAGGGATGAGTAGATGAAGGGAAGATGGAAGTAGGGATGATTGGAAGGGATGTAGGGATGGAGGGATGAGGGGATGAATGAATGTAGGAGAGGATGAATGTAGGGATGAGTAGATGAAGGGAATATGGAAGTAGCGATGATAGGAAGGGATGGAGGGATGAAGGGATGAATGAATGTAGGAGAGGATGAAAGTAGGGATGAGTAGATGAAGGGAATGTGGAAGTAGGGATGATAGGAAGGGATGGAGGGATGAATGAATGTAGGAGAGGATGGAAGTATGGATGAGTATATGAAGGGAATATGGAAGTAGGGATGAGGGGATGAAGGGATGAGTGGAACTGAAGGATGTTGTCCGAGGAGAGTGCTGAAGGGCTTGGGATGAGAAGACTCTTGCGTGGGGTTTGGCCTTCGGGAACGGTTCACTTGTTTTCCTTCCCGAGCCCGACGATGAACCCCCCCGGACGGAAACCTGAGCAAGAGAAAGCAAAGCATGGTTATGGACGAAGAGTAAACTTGGAAGAAGGGAGAGGGGGGATTGGGGTCGACAAAACGTAACGAACTGAGATGAGATGAATAGGTGAGCGAGGTATAAGTAGGTTGCGTGGGATAATTGGAGGCGTGATTTGGGCGTGGCCCTGCTCCCGAACCTAAGTTAACTTATTAACTCCATTTCATTAGCAAGGAACCACGCCACAAAACACAAGTTTAAGTTTTTTATTGATGAAAAGATGAGGGATGAAGGGATGAGGGGTTGTAGGGTTGAGGGAAGAAAGGGGATGTAGGAAAGATGATAGGAAGGGATGGAGGGATGAGGGGATGAAGGGATGAATGAATGTAGGAGAGAAGTAGGGATGAGTAGATGAAGGGAAGATGGAAGTAGGGATGATTGGAAGGGATGTAGGGATGGAGGGATGAGGGGATGAATGAATGTAGGAGAGGATGAATGTAGGGATGAGTAGATGAAGGGAATATGGAAGTAGCGATGATAGGAAGGGATGGAGGGATGAAGGGATGAATGAATGTAGGAGAGGATGAAAGTAGGGATGAGTAGATGAAGGGAATGTGGAAGTAGGGATGATAGGAAGGGATGGAGGGATGAATGAATGTAGGAGAGGATGGAAGTATGGATGAGTATATGAAGGGAATATGGAAGTAGGGATGAGGGGATGAAGGGATGAGTGGAACTGAAGGATGTTGTCCGAGGAGAGTGCTGAAGGGCTTGGGATGAGAAGACTCTTGCGTGGGGTTTGGCCTTCGGGAACGGTTCACTTGTTTTCCTTCCCGAGCCCGACGATGAACCCCAAAAGTCGCTGGATTAATAAAACAAGGACATGTGTGAGCTTGGAATAAGTCACTGTGGTTGTTGCGGATGTATGCCAAGTAGGCTCGGAGCAAGAACTGATGTTGGGCTGAGATTAAGAGTTAATTTGCGAATAAACTGCAGGATAACTAGAGAGTGAGAACGGCCCTTGTTAATCATGTCCACGACTGTAATGTTATCAGTGTGGATGATTTCGACCATTCAAGCCCCCAAAGGATCGCAAGGACGAGGAACCCCATAAGAAACCGAAGTAAAACGGAACTGAGACGCGCGTGAGCTGGAAATTAATTCCATGTCGGACAAGCACGTCGGACAAGCACGTCCGGATGGTAGAAAAACGGATTCAGAGGGTGGAGCAAGAATAGGTAACGAACAGACGGGGGGGATACGATGTCGAGAGATGAACTATGGAAGACGGCAAACTACGTGGAAAGCGTGAGAAACTGTTCCGCTGTGATAAGAAGCGGACGGGGAGCGAGGAGCTAAGCCGAAAGGACAAAGGATGACGATGATGAAGACGATGACTATGAAAATGACGAAGATGTCGACGATGACAAAGAAGAAGAAGACGATGAAGACGACGGTCAACACTTTGCGACGCCGCGGCTGCGTGAGTACACAGATGAAGAGGAAGATGATGATGGTCAGCACTTCGTAACAGCTGTGGCTGGGTGAAAGCGCCTTGAAGATAAAGATGATGAAGGTCAGCACTTCGTTACAGCAGTGGCTGCGTGAAAGCGCTTTGAAGACGATGATGATGGTCAGCACTTCGTAACAGCTGTGGCTGTGCGAAAGCGCTTTGAAGATAATGATGAAGACGGTCAGCACTTCGTCACAGCCGTGGCCGTGCGAAAGCGCTATGAAGATAACGAAGATGATGGACAGCACGTCGTGACAGCTGTGGCTGAGTGAAAGCACTTCGAAGACAATGATGACGACGGTCAGCACCTTGTCACAGCAGTGGCTGCGTGAAAGCACAGAGATGACGAGGATGATGATGAATGGTCAGCACATAGGTACGGCAGCGGCCGTGTGAAAGCACTAAAACGATGAGGATGAAGATTGACAATGTACAGCACCTCGGGTCAGCCGAGGCCATGTCAAGCGCTCAGAAAATGAGGAAAGGATGAGGGACGAGGGATGAGGGATGAGGGGCCGTAGGGAGGAAGGGATGAGGGGATGAAGATCTGATTGCCTGTGTTGGGCAGGTCAACACTTTGAGATGCAGCGGCTGCGTGAGAGCGCCGAGATGATGAGGATGATGACGACTGCCAGCACATGGTACGGCTGTGGCTGTGTGAAAGCACTAAGACGATGAGGATGATGAGGACGATCGACAAAGTTCAGCACTTCGCGTCAGCCGAGGCCGTGTGAAGTGCCCAGAAGATGATGAATGGATGAGGGAAGAGGGGCTATAGGGAGGAAGGGATGAGGGGATGAAGATCCGATTGCTTGTGTTGGGCTGGTCAACACTTCGTGGTGCAGCGGCCGCGGGAGAGCACAGCGATGAAGAGGATGATGATGACTGACAACATGCCGATATAGCCGTGGCCGCGTGAAAGCGCCTTGAAGATAATGATGATGATGATGATGATGACGATGGTCAGCACTTCGGTACAGCTGTGGCTGCGACAAGCACTGTGACGAAGAGGAAGATGATGAGGGTCAGCACGTTGTTAAGGCTGTGTGAAAGCACCGTGACGACGAGGATGACGATGGTCAGCACATATGTAAGCTGAGGCTGGGTGAAAGTGCATTGAAGATGATGGATGGATGAGGGATGAGGGGTTGTAGGGAGGAAGGGATGATGGGATGAAGGAGGAAGTATGGGAGAAGGGAGGAGGGGATGAAGGGATGTGGGGATGAAGGAAAGAGACGTAGGGATGAGGGGAAGTAGGGATGAAGGGATGGAGGGGTGAGGGACGTAAGGATGAAGGGATGAAGGGGTGAGGGATGTAGGGATGAGGGGAAGTAGGGATGAAGGGACGGAGGGGTGAGGGATGTAAGGATGAAGGAAGGAAATAGGGGCGAAAGGATGAGGGGACGGGAGGAAGGAGGGACGAATAGAGCGAACGGAGGTCGCCGAAGGAGAGTGCGAAAGGGCGTGTGATGCGAAGACCCCTGCACGGGGAGCCAATGAGAAAGGAGGCATGGGAAGAGTGGAGGGGGTAGAGTAGCTGGGGAAGTTCCGATAAAGAGGTTGCGGGTACGACCGGCAATGTGACCTGGCTCCCACTGGGGGGAGCACTCGCCATGACAGAAGGTCCTGCGGGATCCTGGAGCAGGTGTCCGAGGCGAAGCCGCGAGCGGTTGAAAAGCAGCTGAAACCAGATTGGAAAGATGGGAAGAAGGGAGTGTAGATGGAGGGATGGATGGTGACGCTGCGAAGCCTGCGAAGGCCGGGACCGAAAGACGTTGGAGAAAGCAGGGGAAGTACAGATAAAGAGGTTGCGGTACAGGTGGTAATGTGACTTGGCACCCACAGGAGGGAGCTGCCGCCACGATGGAAGGCCCTGCGGTCGCTCGGAGCAGATGTCCGAGCCGAAGCCGTGGGCAATGGAAAAGAAGTCGAAACCGGATTGGAATGATTGGAAGAAGAGAATGATGATGGAGGGATGGGTGGTGATTTCATAGAGCCTGCGAAGGCGGGACCGAAAGACGTTGGAAAAAGCTGAGAAAGTATTGATGAAGAGGTTACGGGTACAGGCGGTAATGTGACCCGGCTCCCACTGGGGGAGCTGTCGCCATGACGGGAAGTCCTGCAGTCGATGACGGAATGACGTCACGGTAGACGTTGGAAGAATAGCAGCCAAGTCTGCTTTAAGCAAATGTGAGCTTGTTATTTTCTACAGATGCACATAAATTTGGCGAGTCGATCGTTGTGGTGTCTTGGGCTTGTTTGGAATGCCAAGCCGCTTGCATGGGCTCGTTAATCTTAGCACTTTATTCTGTGTCTAGAGTGACAAGACCACGCTAAAATTAGCTACAATAAATATGAGAAATACGGAAAAATATAATAAAGAATGGGAGACAGAGCGCACACATAAAGCATGATTCAGGATAGAGATTAAAGAAAGTAGTATGTTAGCACAACTATGAGATTACCATACAGTTTTTTTTTTTTTATTCTATTTATCTTAGTGTTTTTGCATTTATTTTTATTTGTACGCATCCTTCAAGATTCTGTTGTCAATGTCCAATGTTGTCAACGCTCTGCAAACGATTCCAAGAGGTTTCATGGGATTAAGTTGTGTAAGTATGCAATGTAATTTATTTTTATTTGATCATTTATGGTTTATTGATATCAATTCTAATTTATTTTAACATTTATTTTTTAGAGTGGATAGGTTCTTCAAAGTGTTAAGCTAGCAAAACGTTGCTGGTTATATGTACAGTAATGCCCAAAAAAATGCATACTGACAAAAATTGGCCGTCGTTTTACACAACGGGGTGGGCAGCCAGTTGGGCTTGGTTTGGGCTGGTCGCTTGTTTCCGTCGCGAGATCTGGCAACACAGATTGGAAGCGGAAGCGGAAGCTGGAACATAAGTCGCGGCCGCGGGTAGTTCAGATGACGGTAAAGTTGGTGGCAGTCGAGGCACCGAGGAGGAAAGGAGCTGAAAGAGACACAATCCAGTGTCAGAACTGCTGAAAGGGATACCCATTCAGCGGAGAGAGCGCCGAAAGCAGGCAACGGTACACGGCTCGAGAAGCTGGCGTGTTGGAATAACACTGGAAGAGGAACGCAGAGAAGCGGTCGTACTGAGAGCCGGTGGACGCTGAGGACCAGGAAAACGAGCATGTTGACCAAACGCCTCGGGCCGACCAGAAACGAGAAAGAGATGCGAGTGGCGGAGAGACCCCGGAAGGGTGAGAAACAGTAAATAAAATAGTTAGGGACCGAGTCCGAGGAGTGAAAATACTTAGCTTGAGTCGCGAAAACGGAGCCTGGAGCCCGACTGGCAACAGCAGGAGGGGACTCGTCGACGGCGGATGGAACTCCGAAGAGACCCTCGGAAACAGAGTGGAGGACGAAAGAAGAAGCGTCGTCCATGGTGAGTAGAAGCGCCGTCGACAAAACGTAACGAACTGAGATGAGATGAATAGGTGAGCGAGGTATAAGTAGGCTGCGTGGGATAATTGGAGGCGTGATTTGGGCGTGGCCCTGCTCCCAAACCTAAGTTAACTTATTAACTCCATTTTGACAGTCCTGGCACTGTGCTATCACAAACGTCCATTCTCGCTTCACATACTACTGTAGTGGTTCCTCTAAGAGCCAATGCAGAGAATTATACACTTTCAATCTGTTTGGTTTAAAAAAGGAAAACACTTTGAAAACACTCTGATAAAACAGGGGCACTTCTTTTATCTTTAAAAGGCTAACATTAGTTAGAAACAGAGCAGCATCTAGCCCCAGCCCGCTCACACGTCTGAGGATGCAGCTGGCCACGTCTCTCCACACAGTGTCAGGAGATCCTGCCAGGTACTTCTGGAGGAACTGCATTCGAAACGTGGCTGTTCTGCTGGCCAGGTGGACAAGGCCCTGTCCCCCTTCTTCTCTTGGTAAGAACAGGACTGACTGTGGCACCCAATGTCGGCCGTCCCAAAAGAAATCGACCATCTCAGATTGTATTTTTACCAACAGGTCTGGAGGTGGGTCTAGAACAGAAAGTTTGTGCCACAGTTGTGATGCAACCAAGTTGTTTAACACCAGTACTCTGCCTCTGTAGGACATTTTTGAGTGTATCCATTTCCATTTTTCCAATTTATTCTTGACTTTTTGCACCACATTGTCCCAGTTTTTCTGTACTGAAGTCTTATTCCCTAAATGGACACCGAGATATTCAAGGCCATCTCTCTTCCACGGGAGGTTTTGAGGCAGAACTGGGAGCCCTTCAGGCCACTCGCCCACGGCGAGGGCTGTGCTCTTTCCCCAGTTTACCCTTGCAGCAGACATGGTTGAAAAACTCTCTGTGATTTCACTTAGTGTGTCGACATCTTGTTGATTTTTTACAAAGACAACAACGTCGTCAGCGTACGCGGATAAAACTATGCTACTGTTGAAACCAGGTAAAACAAAACCATGAACCCTCGAACGGATTTTCTGAAGGAGGGGTTCCAGGGAGAGTGCATAGAGCATTCCCGAGAGCGCACAGCCCTGCCGAACACCTCTACACACTCTAAAAGGAGCACACAGGCTACCGTTGAACTTCAGCACACCCTCAACGTTACTGTACAACACCTTGATCTTGGCTATGAAACCAGCGCTGAACCCAAACCTCTCCATGGTTTCCCAGAGGAAGCTGTGCTCAACGCGGTCAAAAGCCTTTTCTTGGTCAAGTGAGACCAACGCTGTGTTCAGACCTAATGAACTGGAGACTTCCAAAACATCTCGAATCAGGTGGATATTATCTACCATGGACCTGCTGGGGACGCAATAAGTCTGGTCTCGGTGGATGACCTGTTCCATTGCTTCTCTCATCCTGGTTGCCAGGGCCTTGGAGAGGATTTTGTAGTCGGTGCAGAGGAGAGACACGGGGCGCCAACTCTTTATCTCCTGTAGATTCCCTTTTTTGGGCAGAAGAGTGATGACCGCTCTTCGGCACGACAGCGGTAGTGAGCCAGTGATCAGGCTTTCAGTGAAAACATCTAGCAGGTCCTCTGCCAGGATGTCCCAGTAGGCCTTGTAGAACTCCACCGTGAGCCCGTCAATGCCGGGAGCTTTCTGGCCCTGCATGCTTTGGAGGGCTGTGCTGAGCTCCTGAAGCCCTAGGGGGCGCTCCAGGTCAGTGTTGGTCTCCTCAGAGACCTGGGGTAGTCCACTGCAGAACTCCCTGAACAGCTCGCCGTTCCTCTCGTATTCACTTTTGAATAACGAGGAGTAAAATTCCACAGCCCTCCTCCTGATCTGGTTTGGCTCGCTCAGCTGCTGCCCAGTTTCCGACAAGAGAGAGTGGATCAGTTTTCTTTGCCCGTGTTTCCTCTCCAGGTTGAAAAAGAAGCTGGAAGGAGCATCCATCTCTGTGATGTTCTGCATCCGGGACCTGACTAACACGCCTTGGACCTTAGCATCCAGTAGGTTTGTCAGAACTGATTTTTTAGATTTGAGGGCTTCAATGTGCTCTCGATTTCCTGTGGTTTCACAAAGGTGTTCTAGTTCCACTATATCAATCTCCAGATCTTTGATAGATCTGGTGAAGTTGTGAGTAACGTTGAGAGTGTGTTTTTGACACAGCTGTTTTATTTGAACTTTTCTGTGGTCCCACCACTGTTGCAGACATGTGAAATCACCCTTTCTCTGTCTAAACCCATTCATAAAACAGCTCAGAGTCTCTTTGAAATTATGGTCATGAGTTAAAACTGAATTAAAATGCCAGTAGGCGCTCTTTGGTAAAATGTTTCTGATAAAAACACTACTTAAAACCAGTGCGTGATCTGTAAAGGCAACTGGTGAAATCTGACAAGTTTTAACCACGTTAAAATGATGTTTAAAACAATAAAAGCGGTCGAGGCAAGCTAAAGAAATGTGATTCTCTTTACAGTGGGACCAAGAAGAAGAAGAAAAAGAAGAAGAAGTAAAATTAGAAGCACTTAGATCAAGACCTGGATAGAAATTTTTGATGTGTACACAGGATACAACATGACCAGAGGACAGACACAAAATTAGCTAAGTCAAAAGGTATTCAAAAGATCCACTATAAATTTCAACTATTTGGCAAAAACTGATCAAAGAACCATCATTATACAGTATGTTTTATTGTTTCAGGTTTGGTAGCACATGGACGTATCCACGGACTTTGTTTTTCTGTGCTAGTAACATTAGCACTTTTTGAAGTATCCAGACAAAAGAAGTCTCAAAATACACATTGAACAGTGTGTGATGGGCCTCATGCAAGAACCGTTCGTACGCACAGAATTGTTCTTAATTTGTGCATACGAGTGATTTAGGAGCATTTGTGGCATTCAACAATGTTTTCGTATTCTAAGATTTTTTTCAGATACGAACAAAATTTACGTGTGGTCCAGACCTGTCGTATATTTTACGAGCAGTCAGTCTGCTGTTATCCAGACGGATTTTCTTCACTAATAACTTTATATTTCATTAGTTTGAAGATATTTTGAGTTGAAAATAAATCACAATCTATAATTATGTTGAAAAGAGGCTGTTCTGTTTGAATTAGAATTATAATATTAAATGCGACCCGACCCCGGATAAGCGGAAGAAAATGGATGGATGGATGGATATTAAATGCAACGACACAAATTGGTTAAATTAAAATAAAGCAGCTATTAATTTTGTTGTATAGCACTACAATATTAATATGAAGTTAATTGAAGTTTCGAGACATTTTAAAATGCTTTTGTTCAAAAACACATCGGACACTTGCATGGGGGGGGGGGGTAGCGGTGCGCGACAGCTCTTCTGAATAAGTGAAACTATAATGTAACACAGTTGTTTACACTAAAATTAAAAATATTTGACCAAAGAAAAACCAGAGCAGGGCTGGAGAGATAAATACGATTTTTATTTCTGTGACTGTACAACCCACGGGAGACATGACATTACAGCACATTTCATTCCTCGGCTTTAAAGCAGATTCACAGCTGACGCTGCTAAAAATTACAGATTTATTTATTTATTTAGTTAGTTAGTTATTTACTCTGAGAGCAGAACTTCAATCTCCGCACCCGTAAAGTTCTTCTTTTTACTTTTCGCTGTCATTTTTATGAACGGACACTTCCTGCTCTCTGAGGCAGGAAACGTAGCCTTATATGGTGTTTTGAGGGGTGGGAATTATGTAAATGACCTCTCCGCGTGCACGAGCAGGTGGATAGAACAGGTGCAATTCATCATATTTACGCAGCTCATTTACACACTTTTCCTGAGGATAGAAGAGTTTGTTGAATCTGACGTGGCATGTTCGTACGAACGCTTCGTACGAACAAAAGTAAGAGAAATTTAGGATAAAAATACGAACATGTTCTTGCATGAGGCCCATTGTTCTACTATTTCAGAGGTTTATAAAAACAACAGATGTGACCAGTCTCACACAACATTTTGGCCTTTGTTAGGCTTTCTTAAGACCTAAATGTCACATTGCACTTCATGTACCTGGTTAAATAAAAAAACATTAAACTCACTCTTTAATTATCTACTGTGTGTGTTCCATGTTTTGTAAAAAGTCAGAAAAGTTTCATTTTATTATTTTATTAACAATACCCTATTATGTATGAATAACTTACAAAAATATTGATACATACTGTATATGTTAAAAAATATATAACTACACTGTATTTATCCTAGAAACAGAGTGATCTCTTTAAGAAAAAAAAGAAAAAAAACTTTATTTACTAGGGAAGCTAATGAAGCAACTTGAATGTTTGCACTTAAAAAAAGAACATTTATGTATCACACTTTAACTTTTAGAACACTGCAAAGAATAACAGACTGTAATAGCAGATCATATTTCATTTAAGACTTGGTAAATGGACCTCTGCTTATCTTATCTTGCTTACCTCTCTTATGTATTATACTTAGTTTAAATGTTGTTGCTTATACAAATTTAATCAGCATTTTAGTTGCATCATTTTTTAATGCCTAGACTACAGCCTAATGCATAATTAAAGGTCCTACAAGTAATGGAAGATGCTCATTTCAGCAGTTTTTAACCCTGTGGAGGATAATTAAAGAAAAATAAATAATAAAATGAATATATAAACCACAACAAACCTCTTGTCAAAAAGAGGAATCATTATATATATATATATATATATATATATATATTTTTTATTTATTTATTTTATTTAGGGGACAAACAAAGTCACCCAAAGGGTCTACTTGCCACTACATACAACACAGGCCAAAACTTTTTGAGACTCTAGTTTTTCACATTTTGTTGATTCAGACTCTTATTATTTTAAGGTTTCTATTTTAGTGCCAGCACTTCTTTACAAAGCAATTTTAATGAAACAGACAGCTAAATATAGCTCTTGACCTTGACCTCTGTAAGTGACTTTAAAACCCTGTTAAGCACCTGGCAAAAGCCAATCCAGACATGTTCCTGTTTTTAGTTTTCTAAAAGTCCTTTTAGTTGCTATTTTGTTTCGATTTGTAAAAAAAAAAAAAAAAAAAGAGACCAACACCATTTATGGGGATGGCGTGCTGCTGACCTCAACTCGGGATGTTGTGAGTCGGTGGGCGGAATACTTCGAAGACCTCCTCAATCCTACTGGCACGTCTTCCACTGAGGAAGCAGAGCCTGGGGACTTTGGGTCGGGTTCTCCGATCTCTGGTGCTGAGGTCGCCGAGGTGGTTAAAAAGCTCCGCGGTGGCAAGGCTCCGGGGGTGGATGAGATTCGCCCGGAGTTCCTTAGGGCTCTGGATGTTGTAGGGTTGTGTTGGCTTACGCGACTCTGCAATATCGCGTGGACATCG
>JBBPBX010089316.1:0-14324 GCA_038048925.1 Garcialebias charrua
TATATATATATATATATATATATATATATATATATATATATATATATATATATGTAGTATGTATTATTACAGTATCTGAATATGTATACATAATGTGTGTGTGCATCTTTGGTTGTATCTTGCTAAACATATATTAAAGTACAGTATTGTATTCCACCAAAATTATTTAAATATGCTAAACTATACGTTCCTATACATGCAGTTTTAATAGCTGTATGCCTAAAATTTAAATATGTGACAATAGCATTACTATTCAGCGTGTTATGATTGATTAAATGCGCTGATACTTTATTGTGCCAGCCAAATATATAAGGCTGAGTGGAGCGGTAGACAGCGCCAAGATGGCCACCCTAAATCTCGTCAGCTCCAATAGGCGAGAGCGGGCCATGCGGTATCTAGTGTTCTATATATGATATCTATGACTGGCCCTACTGCGCATGTGCGGGCAAGTTCCACACGGGTTTTTGAGTGGTGAGTGCTAATGTTTTAGCTTAGCGTTAGCATGCTAACTTAATCAGTTCACAGTTTATTACGGAAAGTTGCTTTAGGAGATATGTAGGCTGCTGAAAGCAACCTTTATTACACAAGTTTATGCCGAGTGAATCCTGTCTGTGATTTTTTTTAAATATCTTAAATGCGCTCCACTCCAGTTGTATCAATTCAGCTAAGTTGATTAGCTTAGCTTCACGTTGCACGTGCGTTAGCGAGTTCACGTTACGGTTACGGCCTGACTGAAAATGTAATGGACTCTGTCATTAGCTGGTTATTAGTAAAATGAGCAATATGTGACAGTTGTATGTGGGGAAAATAGTGCAGCAGTTTAACAAATAAGTTGGAGCCACGTTGAAATCCTGAAGGAATAAAGAGCTGTGTAGCCAGCTCCTATCACCAGACTATTAAAATAAACTGACAATAAAAAGTTATAAAAGTTATTAACTCTGCAGATAGAAAGGCAAGCCCAACTCATTCTGCATTAATTTTAACTCTAAATAACGTTAAACAGGAAAACTAATTATTCTGGCTGATAACATAAATTTCAAAGGGCTAGAATATTTCAAAGTACCATATTTCCTTGATCTTTGATGACATATGGTCATGGATAAGTGTGCTAAAAGTTTTCTTTCTTTTTTTTTACAGGTTTGTGTGGAGGTGCAAATACTGTGAGTTTCTAACAGAGAAAAGGGGTAACCTGTTAAAACATTACAGGTTAAAACATGGAAGCTTCACCAGAAATATAACCTTTCCTTGCTTACATCAACAGTGTTTATGCTTGGTTGATGAAATGCAGAAGAGAACTCCAGATGGACAACTTGTGAAAGAGAAGATGGACCTGATGTTTGCATTGAGAAGAAAAGAGGTGGTGGAGTCAGAACCTGCAATATGTGACATGGTGGAATGTTGGCCTGCTCGTTTTACAGAAGATCAAGTAAGTTCATGATTAAAATAATAAGTCCACAAAAAGGTTAAAAACAAAACAAATGGACTTTATTTGTAACTGAAGACATTTTGCTTCTCATCCTTTCTCAAGCTTTCTCAATTCAAAGAAACAATTGTGGGATTGAAGTTATAAAGCTGTGGTATTTTTAAGCTTGCATAATACAGGTAGTCCCCGACTTCCGAGCGAGTTCCGTTCCTGCGAGGTGCTCGTAACACGAAAATTCGTATGTTGGAACACGAAGCACATGTTCTCGTAAGTCCGGATTTTCGCTCGTAAGTTGGAACATTTATGCTAGCGCTACTACGAACACTCGTTTTTCATCAAAAACGTTCATATTAGTTCATAAACATGGTCGGAAACGTGTTTCCAAATGGTTAGCTAACACACATCTAAAAACACATAAAAATGCTGTATTTTTTTAATGTTCTTTACAAATTTACTGTTCGTTCGGCAGCTCGTAAGTCCGGAACCTCGTATGTAAGAGCGCTCATAAGACGGGGACTACCTGTAATATTTTTTCATGCGTCTGTCTTTCCAATAGGAAGCTGCCATTATAGGACCCAAATATATTTGTTACCCATCCAGACTGTCAGCACAAACTGTCATTGTACCTTGTAGGATATGAGAGTTGCTGTCTACAGCTACCTCTATCTTTTAGGTAAGGGAAATTGTATTGTGAGCAGGTAATTATTGCAAAATTAACCCCAACAGCCTGATGCAGGACTCAGATTTCAGATTATCCTGAAGGGGTGTATTATGCAGTAATGCCCTGCTCACTGTGCACTATCCTGCTTATTAAAAGGTTACTTGCCAACTAAAATCCATAATTTGACACAAAATATGAATAGTCTTTTCTATAACAATGGTGTGCTACACAGAAGTAACGGACGTTAGAATGCTGAAATTTACAAATCATAATTGAATAACAAAGCTATTGAATAATACAGTATAGATTGTTGTGGAAGCCATCAGAGCTTAAAGTGTCAACTTGGATTCACAGAGGTCACACAACCACAAACAAGCAAAGCAATAGACAAGCAACTCCTGTGTTGTGCACAGTACATTGACTTTTTGTCCCAAAAAAAAAGTTTGACTAGAAAAATCTAAATAAGTTAGGGGGCTATGCGTTTTGCTTCCGACCATGTCTGTACCTGTGCAATTTTTATTGGTGCCCTCATGCTGGTGCTTTCAGCTAAGGTTATTAGTTGTTGAGATGTGATACTGGAACATTCTCTGTATTTTGCAGGTATGCATGGAGTTCAACAGGATTGTTGGCAAGAATCTCAAGCAGGAATTCGATGAGAGCATCGATCGACATAGTCCTCGTCTTGTCGAGATTTTTCGATCCAAGAGAGGGAAAGTTGGCCAAGTGTTGACACAGCTTTCCCAACAGACCAGGGTTGGTCCTATTGTTTTCTGTAGCTCATGTCTTCAAGTGTGACTATTCATCTTAATGCTTCCCATAGAAAATGTTAGATTTAAATCAAAGGTTTTAAAAACAAGGCTGTGAGTTTCTGAACTTCACTAAAACTTTCAGAGAACTTCAGTACAACCTGCTAGCTCTTCTCAATGTTGTAACAGTATGTTAATCAACCATGATGCATGTGTTCTTAAATTTTAGGGAATACCTTCAAAAGTCCTTGATGTTGATGTTTATAAAGGTGTGAGAACTTCACATTGTATAATGCAATCATTTGTACTTGTTTGCTCACTTGTGTTTGTCATTTTACTGCCCAACAGACTGCAGAGCTTACTGATATTCGAACACTGGTGCTCAGAGGACTTCCTGTTATCCTTGGTGACATGAACCCCACAGACCTACAAACCAGCCTTTGTAAGTAATTTTATTATCTCAAAGATGACCTAAAGGAACAATGTAAGGTGCTGAAAATATAATAAAAATGTGTACACTGAAATGAACATAGATTTTTCAAAGTGTCTAAAAATACAAATTGCTGTGACCATGTCCACAAAAATACACTGCTTATTTTCTTACACTGATCCTCCTGCTGCTTCTCTAAATTGGGGAAAATTCTGTCCACCATCTACATGCTGACCACTTAGGCAACCCCACTTTGAAAAATCCAAACTATCCCTTTAATTTTCATTTACCCGTATGTCTTATGCTATGCTGTGTTGAGTTCATGTCATGAACTGTTATGCTTATGTTTTATGCTATGCTGTTTCATGAGGGAGTGGTGGAGCAGAGGTTAGAGTATATGGGCCAGTGATCAGAAAGTCACCAGTTCAACTCCCAGGACTAACGACGTCAAAATGTGGGTGGAAAAGGTGAAACATCCACACCAGCCTCAACCTTCATTTGCCCCACTCTGGGCCCTTGAGCAAGGCTCTTAACCCCCACCATTTGCTCCCTAAACAGGTCTCTTGAAAACAGTTTTTGTGACTCAATGGGACTATCAGTAGAAATAACGGGTAAATATAAATGTTGGGATTTGAGCCTGGACAGACAGATGTGGGAACCCTGGTGACAGTTCCTGTATTTGAAAAAAAAAAAAAAACCTGTGAGCATAGTTTTAAACAACTGAAAGAATACGGTATCGTTCCACACTAGCACATGATCATGTGTCCTTTTGTGGAGCTTAAACTAATACACAATTTACACAAGGAAACTAGGGCTGCATGTTATGATAAAACAGAAGATATGACAAATATTGTAATTCGTTTATGGAAATCATTATTTTTGATCAATTAATGATGGCTGCTTAACGATAATTGTCTCTGTTGTGCTCTTGTCATTTATTAAGGACTCAGATGATGATGACTTGTTCTGCAACATTGACATTGGGATTCTCCTCGTTGAACCTGAAGGTGCTGTGCCCTCATCCTCCTTGCATCTCAGTCCAGCCTCTCTGAAAATCATCATGGAGGGAGAAGTCGTGTTGGCCAACATTCAAGACCTGCCAAAAGCTATGTGCATTCTCTTTGGACTTGTATATGCTATGCCTTTCAACTACCTCAGTTCTATGAAGTAGAACACACCTGACCTGATGGACAGACCTGCTCTCATCAGGACTACACACCTGACCTGAACTCACATCTGGACTCCCATGTACCCATCATTCATGGTTGAATCATTGCTCAATGGCTAAGCAGTTCCATATGATCCATGTTTGAAAATGAGAACCACCTAATAAGCCTGTCTACCTCCACTTCAATCAAAGTAAGGGAATTTTCTTTTCTATGCTGTTTTTGTGCTGCTTCTAGCTTTTTCAGGTTCCTGGACTGTACACTAAGGCACTGGTTTTTCAAGTAAATTTTCAAGTAAAGCGAAAGAAAATAAATGAAAACAACCAAAGAAAATAAATTATGAAACTGAGCAGATTTAGCAAAGTACTAGTTACTTGTTTACTATTTCATATTTACTAGTTGGGGCTGTTAAAATGCAAGCACAAGTGGTAAAATGTTTCAGTTGTTCCAAAAACAATATTTTTGTTTTGTTTTACTGTGACTGGATGTGAAAGACTGAAGTTAATGCAAAAAAAAAAAAAGTTACAACATTTTGCTGTTTTGTCTTTTCTTTTGCTTATAAATCACATGTGCTTTTATGCCTTGCTTATGTTTACATGATCCTCTTTGTGTGTCATTGTTGGCAACCAGTGCACTTGTTAAAGTTTTTTTTGTGTAAATGAATAAAAGTGAAGTTCCATTTTAAATACTGTATCCTGTTATTTAGTGTATTGTTAAAATGTTTAACTGTTCAAAAGCATGTGTGAAATATATATATATATATATATATATATATATATATATATATATATATATATATATATATATATATATATATATATATATTCTAAAATATATTGACAAATGTACCAATGTAATATATAATGCAATATATTATATAATATATAAAGAATAGCCACATATGTTAAAAAATATATGCCAAAATATATTTAGATATATTAGTTAATATACCATAAAATATATTAAATTCATATATTTTACAATATATTTTACAATATATTATTTGATATATTTTTTGTTATATTTTGGCATATATGTGTAGATATATATTCTAATATATTTTTCAATATATTAAAAGCGGCAATTCCTTATATATTATTACATATATTACAATATATTGTGTTCATATATTTTTCAATATATGGCAAAATATATTTAGATATATTGGTTAATATACCATAAAATATATTAAATTCATATATTTTACAATATATTTTAAATATATTATTTGATATATTTTTTGTTATATTTTGGCATATATGTGTAGATATATATTCTAATATATTTTTCAATATATTAAAAGCGGCAATTCCTTATATATTATTACATATATTACAATATATTGTGTTCATATATTTTTCAATATATATTTTAATATATATTTCATGCTGTAATTTTAATTTAATTTTAGGGTATTAATAATCCATATCAACTGATACAAACCACAGTAACCTTAATCTTGTCAAATACTTTCAAACAACCCCAAAATTACATTATTATGAAATGCAATATATTGTTGAAAAATATATTGTAAAATATATTTTTCTTGCGTAAGGGTCGTCCCTAAATAATTGGCAGCTATCCCACTGGCCCCTGTTGACCACACATTTTTACCCTCTTCCATCTCAAGCATTAATTAGTAAAACCTCATAAACATAAAAAACAAAAGTTTTTGATCCAGTCCAAAACCAATGTCCACAACATTAATGGTTTAAATCCCAGTTGGGGGGCCTTTCTGGGTGGAGTTTTCAAGTTCTCTCCGTGCATGTGTGGGTTTTCTCTGGGTACTCCAATTTCCTCCCACAGACCAAAACATGCACGTTAGGCTGATTGGTAACTCTAAATTGTCCCTAGGTGTGTGAGAGAGTGAATGGTTGTTTATCTTGTTTGTCTCTCTGTGTCCCTGTGATGGACTTGCGACCTGTCCAGGGTGTACCCCACCCGTCGCACAGTAATGGCTGGACATGGGCACCAGCGACCCCAGTGACCCAAAATGGCAGAAGTGGGTAAAAGATAATAGATGGATGGATGGATGGATGGATGGATGGATGTACCCCTTTACATTGAAGATGTACATCTGACTTTGTTAAGGACAAATGGCTAATGTAAGGTCAATTTATTGGGTTACAAAAAACATTAAGTGGAAGTCTAAATGTTACCTCTTCTGGTCTGTGGACATCACACCATCATAAATATTACTTGTAAAATAAGAAATTGATCTACCGGTATATCAATTGGTTATTCCTTAACTATCATATCGCTAAAGTTTTTAAATCGTCATTTTACAAGAACAACATAAAGCAATTTCTGATAATTTGTTCTGGATTTTAATTTCATTTTGCCACCCAGGATTTTTAGTGGCCCCCACATCATTAATTAATTTCTATAGGTGCCACTGCTTTTTCCTAGAAGCATATTTGCATTTATGGGCGGTTGTGGCTGAGTGGTTAGAGCAGTCGTCCTCCAATGAAAGAGTTGGGTGTTTGATTCCACCAGCAGTCACATGCCCAAGTGTCGCTAGGCAAGACATTGAACCCCTCAGTGTGTCTGATGTGTGTCCCATTGGTGTATAAATGTGATAAAGACGGATTAGTCTCTTTAGAATGACTTATTCAATAAGTTTGTATAGATACAGTATACCGTAGTAGAGTGCTGTATGAATGGGTAAATGATGGCACAGATTGTAGTATAAAGAGCTTTGAGTGTCTTGATTAGATAGAAAGGTGCTATACAGTATACATACAGTTCAATTAGAGAGGAAAAATCAACAAGTATGTCAGTGCTAAACTGCTGTCCACAGAGTAAAATATCAGTCACTACAGATACTCTTTGACTACATTTTGCAAAGTCATTATAATAAATATGTGCCAACTTTGTTACCAGAAAAAAAAAATCCAGTCGCATTCTGTTATGTGATGATGTAATAACATTGTAAAAGTGATTTAAACTTGTGACAAATGTTGTTTTTGTTGGGTTGGAGGATGGAGGAAAGGCTTGATTGTGAATGGCAGCACCAGATAGTGGAAGAACAGCTGTTGACAGCAGTAAATTCAATGAATGAGGAAAGCAAAATTCTCAAAAACATGAAGTAAAGCACATGCACAGCACAATGATGTTTTCCTACCAACTGGTTCAAATGTAAAGAAAAAGGAAGTGTGCAGAATTATTGGGTAAATAAAGCGCCAGGTGCTATATTTCAGTGACACAGACAACACTATGCTTTACTGCTTGATGTTCTTGTCTACACCTCAAAGTACAAGTGGGTCAAACACTTGGAGCAGCTTCTGAGTAGCATCTTATTGTGATATCAATGATGTTGCAACACATTGTATTATGTTCTTCAGTGTGCACACCAACATTTTACAAGTGATTGTGGATCATTACACGCTGACACATAAGCCCCTTTCATAAATCAAACCCGCGCCATTCCCGCACAGACCAGTCCGGATTTAACCCTCCCCAGGTCATTCATAAGACAACAGTTGAAGGCGGGCATGTCCCGCTCAAAGAAACGTGTTCATATGATCAGCTGCAGGCGGCTTCAAAAGAGGCGTGGAGCTGAGCAGAACTGAACCGCAACGTATTTTTTGTGGGACAGATGTGTACAAGTTGTTGTGTCGTGTTATTTTAAATATTTCCTCAGTAATAAATAAATGGGACAGCTGGCTGCGCGTGCACACACACACACACACGCACACACACACACACACACACACACACACAGGTTTGTCAATGTGGTTTAGCCGGACTTTTTCGCCAAACCCGCCCGAAGGTGTAATACGGGGTCTACCCCTTCCCGAGGTCCTAGCGACCTGGGACCAAGCTCAGTGCACTCTAAAAATTTTGAAAAAAATTTGGGTCCCTTTAGCTTTCCGATAGGAGCTTCACAGCACGTTTTACCACCCAGACTCCAGTGTGGTTTACAAGGACGTCAAAAAATGTGGTTTATGAGGACAAACATGCATTATGGGGTCTTTAAAGGGACATTTAAACTCCGCCTACTTAACATAAAATTAACATAAAACACACAAATGTGACAGGACACTGCATTAGGAGAACAGTTTTTTGAACTGCTTTTATTAAACAAATTATGCACATACTTTATTTACATTCACTAAAAAAACTTCAATAACAAAATCTTCAAATGTTTAAAATAAAATAAAACTTAAATGTTTCAAATAAAAAAATTAAAACTTAAATTCTGGTGACATATTTACATTATTATAAAACATATCAACATTTACATATTTCTAAAACAAATTTTTACTTTTTCTGCAGGGTTAATCACAACACAATGTAAAGTACAGGTGATCCCCGACTTACGAGCGATGAAAGACTTCTGAGATGACATATTTACATATTATAAAACATTAACATTATAAACCTGAACATATTTCTAAAACAAAATTTACTTTATTTACAAGGTTCATCACAACACACTGTAAAGTACAGGTGATCCCCGACTTACGAGCGACGAAAGACTTCCTCAGTCTGAGATGCTGTATTCAGCTCAGTCTTATAAAGACTTCCTCAGTCTGAGGTGCTACATTCAGCTCAGTCTCATAAATAGCACCCTCTCAAAGTGGATCAAACAGTTTGCTGATGACAGCCAAAACCAGCTGCTCATATGATCACATGATTAGGCTGATGGTCCTCATTGATCATGTGAGCAACTGGTTTTGGCTGTCATCAGGAAGTCTTTATTTATAAGACTGAGCTGAATGCATCTCAGACTGAGGAAGTCTTTCGGATGAAAGACTTCCTTAGTCTGAGATACTGTATTCAGCTCAGTCTTATAAATAAAGACTTTATGATGACAGCCAAAACCAGTTGCTCACATGATCAAGGAGGACCATCAGCCTAAACATTGCCCATTTGCTACATCCATTCATTATCTTTACCCGTTTCTTCCATTTTGGGTCACGGGGGTCGCCGGTGCACATATCCAACAATCACAAGGACAAGTCTCCAGTCCATCACAGGGACACGTGGACAAGTCACCAGTCCATCACAGGGACACCTGGAAAGGTCTCCAGTCCATCACAGGGACAGCTGGACAAGCCACCAGTACATCACAGGGACACGTGGACAAGTCTCTAGTCCATCACAGGGACACGTGGACAAGTTTCCAGTCCATCACATGGACACCTGCACAAGTCTCCAGTCCATCACAAGGACACGTGGACAAGTCACCAGTCCATCACAGGGACACCTACACAAGTCTCCAGTCTATCACAGGGACACCTGGACAAGTCTCCAGTCCATCACAGGGACACGTGGACAAGTCACCAGTCCATCACAGGGACACATTTACAAGTCTCCAGTCCATCATAGGGACACATTTACAAGTCTCCAGTCCATCACAGGGACACATTTACAAGTCTCCAGTCTATCACAGGGACACATTTACAAGTCTCCAGTCTATCACAGGGACACATTTACAGGTCTCCAGTCTATCACAGGGACACATTTACAGGTCTCCAGTCTATCACAGGGACACATTTACAAGTCACCAGTCCATCACATGGACACATGGACAAGTCTCCAGTCCATCACAGGGACAACTGGACAAGTCTCCAGTCCATCACAGGGACACCTGGACAAGTCTCCAGTCCATCACAGGGACACCTGGACAAGTCTCCAGTCCATCACAAGGACACATGCACAAGTCTCCAGTCCATCACAGGGACACATTTACAAGTCTCCAGTCCATCATAGAAACACCTACACAAGTCACCAGTCCATCACAGGGACACGTGGACAAGTCTCCAGTCCATCACAGGGACATCTGGACAAGTCACCAGTCCATCACAGGGACACATTTACAAGTCTCCAGTCCATCATAGGGACACATTTAGAAGTCTCCAGTCCATCACAGGGACACATTTACAAGTCACCAGTTCATCACAGAGACACGTGGACAAGTCTCCAGTCCATCACAGGGACACGTGGACAAGTCACCAGTCCATCACAGGGACACCTGCACAAGTCTACAGTCCATCACAGGGATACATGGACAAGTCTCCAGTCCATCACAGGGACACGTGGACAAGTCACCAGTCCATCACAGGGACACGTGGACAAGTCTCCAGTCCATTACAGGGACATGTGGACAAGACTCTAATCCATCACAGGGACACGTGTACAAGTCACCAGTCCATCACAGGGACACCTGGACAGGTCTCCAGTCCATCACAGGGACAGCTGGACAAGCCACCAGTACATCACAGGGACACGTGGACAAGTCTCCAGTCCATCACAGGGACACGTGGACAAGTTTCCCATCTATCACATGGACACCTGCACAAGTCTCCAGTCCATCACAAGGACACGTGGACAAGTCACCAGTCCATCACAGGGACACCTGCACAAGTCTCCAGTCTATCACAGGGACACGTGGACAAGTCTCCAGTCTATCACAGGGACACCTGGACAAGTCTCCAGTCCATCACAGGGACACGTGGACAAGTCACCAGTCCATCACAGGGACACATTTACAAGTCACCAGTCCATCACAGGGATACATTTACAAGTCTCCAGTCCATCACAGGGACACATTTACAAGTCTCCAGTCTATCACAGGGACACATTTACAAGTCTCCAGTCCATCACAGGGACACATTTACAGGTCTCCAGTCTATCACAGGGACACATTTACAAGTCACCAGTCCATCACATGGACACATGGACAAGTCTCCAGTCCATCACAGGGACACCTGGACATATCTCCAGTCCATCACAGGGACACCTTGACAAGTCTCCAGTCCATCACAGGGACACCTGGACAAGTCTCCAGTCCATCACAAGGACACATGCACAAGTCTCCAATCTATCACATATACATATATATATATATATATATATATATATATATATATATATATATATATATATATATATATATATATATATATATATATATATATATATATATATATATATATATATATATATAGTGTGTGTGTAGGGACACATTTACAAGTCTCTAGTCCATCATAGGAACACCTACACAAGTCACCAGTCCATCACATGGACACATGGACAAGTCTCCAGTCCATCACAGGGACACCTGGACAAGTCTCCAGTCCATCACAGGGACACGTGGACAAGTCACCAGTCCATCACAGGGACACGTGGACAAGTCTCCAGTCCATCACAGGGACATGTGGACAAGTCTCTAATCCATCACAGGGACACGTGGACAAGTCACCAGTCCATCACAGGGACACATTTACAAGTCTCCAGTCCATCATAGGGACACATTTAGAAGTCTCCAGTCCATCACAGGGACACATTTACAAGTCACCAGTTCATCACAGGGACACATGGACAAGTCTCCAGTCTATCACAGGGACACGTGGACAAGTCACCAGTCCATCACAGGGACACCTGCACAAGTCTCCAGTCCATCACAGGGATACGTGGACAAGTCTCCAGTCCATCACAGGGACACCTGGACAAGTCTCCAGTCCATCACAGGGACACGTGGACAAGTCACCAGTCCATCACAGGGACACGTGGACAAGTCTCCAGTCCATCACAGGGACATGTGGACAAGTCTCTAATCCATCACAGGGACACGTGGACAAGTCTCCAGTCCATCACAGGGACACGTGGACAAGTCACCAGTCCATCACAGGGACACCTACACAAGTCACCAGTCCATCACAGGGACACCTACACAAGTCACCAGTCCATCACAGGGACACGTGGACAAGTCTCCAGTCCATCACAGGGACATCTGGACATGTCACCAGTCCATCACAGGGACACCTGCATAAGTCTCCAATCCATCACAGGGACATCTGAAACCTTTCAGCCTCTTTTCCCAATGATTTCAACCCGAGTGAAATGGCTGTAGAGCTTCTGTTCAACCGTTAACAAACCCATGGCATCATCTTCATGGAGCTTGGTGGTGTCACGCTCCACAAAACTTCGTAGGTGCATCTTTGAAACCTCTCCTGCTCGTCTACAATTGAACACAATGACCTGTGCAAGTGTAACTTTTGCAAGTTCTACATAAGTCTGAGGGCTGGCATCATCTTTCAAGGTGCTAAATGCATTTTCTCCTGATTTATTCAGATGCTGATGTAGAAGCTTAACATCTTCAGTGAATGATAATGTTAATGGCTTATTGGACTTGGCATGATTTATGTACTTGGCATGATTTATAGTGCTCAAGGCACTATGAGACACCATCTCTGACCATTCCTCAGTGTGAGGTGCTGCATTCAGCTCAGTCTCATAAATAGCACCCTCTCACAGTGGACCAACCAGTTTGCTGATAGCCAAAACCAGTTGCTCACATGATCAAGGAGGACCTGCGAACTGGTTGAACCACTGTGAGCGGGTGCTATTTATAAGACTGAGTTGAATACAGCATTACAGCATGCAGTCTCCAGTCCATCACAGGGACACATGGAAAAGTCACCAGTCCATCACATTGACACCTGGACAAGTCTCCAGTCCATCACAGTGACATCTGGACAAGTCACCAGTCCATCACATTGACACCTGGACAAGTCTCCAGCCTATCACAGTGACACCTGGACAAGTCTCCAGCCTATCACAGTGACACCTGGACAAGTCACCAGTCCATCACAGTGACACCTGGACAAGTCTCCAGTCCATCACAGTGACACCTGGACAAGTCACCAGTCCATCACAGTGACACCTGGACAAGTCACCAGTCCATCACAGTGACACCTGGACAAGTCACCAGTCCATCACAGTGACACCTGGACAAGTCTCCAGTCCATTACAGGGACACGTGGACAAGTCTCCAGTCCATCACAGGGACACATGGACAAGTCACCAGTCCATCACAGGGACACCTGCACAAGTCTCCAGTCCATCACAGGGACACGTGGACAAGTCTCCAGTCCATCAAAGGGACAAGTCTCCAGTCTATCACAGGGACTCGTGGACAAGTCACTAGTCCATCACAGGGACACCTGCACAAGTCTAAAGGCTATCAAAGGGACACGTGGACAAGTCTCCAGTCCATCACAGGGACACGTGGACAAGTCTCCAGTCCATCACAGGGACACTTGGACAAGTCTCTAGTCCATGACAAGAACACCTGGACAAGTCTCCAGTTTATCACAGGGACATGTGGACAAGTCTCCAGTCCATGACAGGGACACCAGGACAAGTCACCAATCCATCACAGGGACATGTGGACAAGTCTCTAGTCCATGACAGGGACACCTGGACAAGTCTCCAGTCCATCACAGGGACACTTGGACAAGTCTCCAGTCCATCACAGGGACACGTGGACATCACAAGTCCATCACAGGGACACGTGGACATCACAAGTCCATCACAGGGACACTTGCACAAGTCTCCAGTCCATCACAGGTAGACGTGTACAAGTCTCCAGTCCATCACAGGGAGACGTGGACAAGTCTCCAGTCCATCACAAGGACACATGGACAAGTCTCCAGTCCATCACAGGGACACATGGACAAGTCTCCAGTCCATCACATGGACACATGGACAAGTCTACAGTCCATCACAGGGACACATTTACAAGTCTCCAGTCCATCACAGGGACACGTGGACAAGTCACCAGTCCATCACAGGGACACCTGCACAAATCTCTAGTCCATCACAGGGACACCTGGACAAGTCCAAGTCAACAGTCCATCACAAGGACACCTGCACAAATCTCCAGTCCATCACAGGGACACCTGGACAAGTCTCCAGTCCATCACAGGGAGTATCTAGAAGATACACAATATACATGACTCAAACTAAACAAAAGATCCTACTTAAATAGATTCAGAAGCAAATAATCTTTCTTTGAAGCAGGTTTTAAGAACACTATTCTACTCAAATTTTAATCCTGAAGTCCTTTAAATTAAGGTGATCACCAAAGAGCTCTACAAAGCATTGT
>JBBPBX010089317.1:0-14324 GCA_038048925.1 Garcialebias charrua
GAATAAAGAGTCTCTCACAAGCTACAGCTGCTGGAAGACTTGTGTTGACTTTGAATGACATTCGCTTGATTTGAGGAAAAGAGTGTAAAAGATCCATACCTCCAGTGGATGGACATGAAAGATACCTTTCCAACTCTCCTGATTTTCTGGTCTTAATGGATCCAAAGAAGTCTTCTTCATCAGAGCGGCAGCTGTTTGTGCTGCTGTCATCATCAGCGTTAGTGTTGTTACGACCCGAAGGCACGTAGCACACAAGGACACCAGAAACAGAAAGGATGTTAAAAAAAACAACGTTTATTTTAGGCTCTCTGGAGTCTGTGTCCTAAAAAAAGATGATTAAAGAAAAAAGATGGACTTCTCAAAACCAAGTTTCTTGAATACAAAAAAACTCAATGTCCAGCAGGACACTCACGGCTCTTAGTTTTCATCACCCAGCAGGTCTCCACAATAGAGGGAATCAGCTTCACAGGGATTCAGCCTCCTCCCCTCAAAACACATGCAGCAGCAGGTCACAACGGAAGGTTTCAGCTTCCTCTTCTTAAACACACATGCAGCAGGTCACTCTTCAGCTTCTTAGACAGCAGCAGGTCTTCACAACGGAAGGTTTCAGCTTCCTTTTCTTCACGGCTCATCAAACGGCCTCCTCAAGTGGGTTAAACCACAACATCAAATGGCCTCCTCATCAGGCTTCAAACGGCCTCCTCAAATGGCTCCAAACAGCTCATCAAAACGGCCACCTCAAATGGCTCCAAACGGCTCGTCAAACGGCCTCCTCATGTGGTTTCAACCACATCATCAAACAGCCTCCTCCTGTGGCTTCAAACAAATGGCTTCATGGCTCCTCTTCACACTGCTGCTGCTTTTTGCTGCTGATGCTGCTGCTGCTTCATCAGGTCTGTGCTGGTTCTGCATCAGCTGCTTCTCCTGGAGCAGCTCAGACCTTCTGGATCTCTCCTTGCTGCCACTCTCACTTGGACCTCCTCTGCTTGCTTGAACCTCTACTCTCTGCTGTGTGGCTTGGACCTAATATAGGGAGAGAGAGAGCAACTACTCTGCTTGCTTCTTCTCTGCTGTGTGGCTTGGACCTAATATAGGGAGAGAGAGAGCAACTACCTCTACCTACAGCTAATGAGCACCAGCTGCAATCAATTAAGTCTCATACAGCCCCTAAACAGCTCATGCACAACCTTTAAAGAGCTCATGCCTCTGCTCAAAATATTTAAACAAAACCTCAAAACCTTTAAACAATTTTGTTCTTTTACTAAATTAAATTACATGCCTGGGGCATGTAACAAGTGTCCAAGTCATCCTTGTAGTTGAGACCTTTAAAAACATTTTTGCAAAGAATTACTTCTGTACACTTATGCATTATTTATAGTATGTGTATGTAATGTTTTATGTGCACACACACACTGATGTTTTCATATTTACCAGATTTTAAGATCCCATCCAGCAGGGCATCGATGAGAGGTGCACACACTTTGCAAGATGAGACAAGCTTCTTCCTTGTCTTGCAACTGGTGTAGTGTTGGCAGGAGGAAGCCCATGTGCACAGATGATTCTCACACTCTTCATCGGTGGCTCATCAGAAGAGGAGGATTTTCGCTTCTTGTTGGAATCTACCAACTCGGTGTATTTCATCAAGCTGTTCGGGTGGATCCTCTGTTCACAAACAAATAAATAAATAAATAAAACAGAATAATAATATATAATCCACACATCAAACATTTCAGATAAACCTATTACATTTTCAAAGACATGCCAAATCATTGAGTTAATAATAATAATGATTTAAAAAAGCTAAGTCTGGTCCTATGGACATTCAAAAAACAAAACAAAACAAAGCTTTGTTTGTTATATATACTGTATATGTTTGAGACTTAATAATACTTTACTAAATAAAGTAACTTAAATACAATTAACCCTTATTGTTTATTTTAGTTTGTACTGTAATGTATCAAATATGAAACCAAAGCAGTTTGCCAGGGCAAAATGTTTTTAGTTTATTTTAGAGAGAGGAAAAGATACTTTCAAACCCAAAACCGCAATCATAACTGAATAACAACAAATTCAAATATACTTTTTTCTGAAAAGTTACAAGAAGACGCCTTTTTAAATCAGGAGCATCATGAGCATGTAGCAGTCTTGAAGAAGTGGAACTAAGGACACTTGGGAATAAACTGGTTATACAAGGTTTTTCTTCTACATCTGAGTATCAACATTGTTCACACTATCACTCATCACCCCTGTTTAGCATTTACATGGGACAGGGGGCCACACCTAATGGGATGCAAATTACTCAAACTGTTGTTTGACAGTCTCTGGTAGTTGTAGGACTCATTTCAAAATTCTGGGGGTGTTAAAACCCGATCCATTTTGGAATGTAAGATTTTGCTTTGGCTATTTGATGTAACTGATAAAAACTGGTTTTGAATTGAATTGAGAAAGCTCCTCGGATGAAGAGCGAAACGTCTTCTGTTACAAATTAAGTCCAGTTGTTTCTGTATTGAACATTTTTTTAGATAAATAGTATAATACTGTGACATTTTATGTATTTTGGTTTGTTTCCTACTAGGCCTGTATGAATCAATTGTAATAATAATAATAATCATTTCATTTAAAAGTGCCTTTCAGGACACCCAAGGACACTTAACAAATTGTGTTCCACTAAGACACTTTTTAGAGGTTTGTGACTTTAAAAATCTGAGGGGACTGTTAGTATGTGTAGCTACATCATCCATCAACCGTCCCATTATGTAGCAAACTTTGTTTTTAGCTACATTAGCATTTTGCTCATGTGTGCTCAGAGTGTGAACACGTTTTTAGTAACACACCACGTAACATTCAATAGTCATGTCATACACAGTTTTAAAGTTATGCATGCTGTTGTAATAGAGCTGACATCATTACACAAAAAAAGTAAAAAATAAAGGCAAACTTACCGCAACGTGTTTTCTCAAATTTGACGTCGAGTTCATGTAGGCTGAAAACTACAAGTTTTGGCAGACACAGCTGACAGTGCATGATGTAACTGTTATTTTTAGACGACTGAAAGGTGAACATGGCTCGTATGTGAGGCCAGGGGTGCTCTGACTTTGCTTCTCCAGCTTCTGTCGCCATTCTTTCAGGAACCGTCCGAACGTCTTTCTCTCTTCAACAGAGTCCAGAATCTCAACGTCACTGGCCTACGCCGGCTGCGTGGAGAGTTTGTTGTGGTCACGTGACTGGTTGGCTTCACTTGATTGGTTGTATGTCAGGTGACAATAAGTTACGCAATAAATTTGCCGCAAATGTTTTTATATACTCTAAACAAAAAGTAACGGTAGCGATCGGCAGAAAGCCCATAGTAACGGAGTAAAAGTTGCGGTTTTCTCCCCTAAAATTTACTCAAGTAAAAGTATAAGTCTTTCACATTTAAACTACTCTCACAAGTACAATTTTCTCAAAAAGTTACTTAAGTAAATGTAACGGAGTAAATGTAACGCGTTCCTACCCACCTCTGGACTGGGCTACACCAATAGTGCCAGTAAGCAAGAAAACAGGTGACAATGTGAGAATCTGCTGTGATTTTAAGGTTTCAGTGAACCCAGTACTCCGCGTAGATCAGTACCCACTGCCGCGGATTGAAGACATATTCACAGCAGTGGCAGGTGGCAAACACTTCTCAAAAATCGACCTTGCCCAAGCGTATCTCCAGATGGAAGTAGAAGAGACATCCAAGAAATATTTAGTGATAAATACTCACAAAGGCCTATTCCGGTATAATCGACTGGTATTTGGTATTGCCAGTGCTCCAGCAGTGTGGCAACGTGCCATGGATCAGGTTCTGCAGGGTGTTCCAAGAACAAAATGTTTTCTGGACTACATCATCGTCACAGGTGTTGATGAAGAAAACCATTTAACTAATCTAGCAGAAGTCCTGGCCAGGCTAGAAAAATATGGACTGAGAGCAAAAAAAAAAGTGAGTTCTTCAAGGATTTCATCGAGTATTGTGGACATCAGATCGACAGGCGTGGACTCCACAAAACCAAAGACAAAGTCGAAGCAGTCTTGAAGGCGCCAGAGCCTAGAAATGTCAGTGAGTTACGCTCATTCTTGGGTTTAATTAATTATTATCACAAGTTTCTACCGAACCTGTCAACAATTCTGCACCCGCTACACAAACTGCTGCAGCAAAACATCACGTGGACCTGGACAAAAGAATGTGAAGAGGCATTTAACAGTGCTAAGCAACTCATTACATCAGAGGAGGTGCTAACACACTTTGACTCAAACCTTCCCCTCCGCCTGGCATGTGATGCCTCTCCATATGGCATCGGTGCAGTACTATCTCACAAAATGCCTGATGGATTGGAACGACCAATCGCTTTTGCCTCAAGGTCCCTAAATGCAGCCGAATGTAATTATGCGCAAATAGACAGAGAAGCGTCAAGTCTGGTGTGGGGTGTGAAGTTCAATCAATATTTACATGGAAGACACTTTACCCTGATCACAGACCACCGACCCCTAGTGTCCATTTTTAACCCTTAGAAGGGTGTTCCAACCATGGCTGCAGCACAATTACAGCGATGGGCTTTATTCCTGGGCTCACACACCTACGGCAATGAATTTAAAGGTACCAAACTACTGTACATGGAAACGCAGATGGACTTTCACGTCTTCCACAAATGCAAACCACTGACAAAACTACGGATCCGGCAACGGTGTTTCACATTGCACAAATGGAACCTCTGCCTGTAACAAGTGCTCAGATAAAAAGAGAAACAAGTCGAGACACGATCTTGTCAAAAGTATATGATTTTACTGTGAATGGATGGCCATGCTCCAGTGACACTCAGTTCTCAGCATACTCCAACCGCAAAGACCAATTATCAGTTTGTCAAAGATGTGTCATGTGGGAAAACGTGTCATAGTACCACCCCTACTAAGAAGAAAGGTACTGAATTCACTTCATGGTGGACATTTGGGTGTGGTCAAGATGAAAAATCTTGCTAGGAGCTATGTTTGGTGGCCAGGCATAGACTGTGAAATAGAGAATATGGCTAAATCCTGCACTGGTTGCCAGCAGACACTGCGCCAGCCCCAACCAGCACCTGTACACACGTGGGAGTGGCCATCTACTCCCTGGCAACGCATCCATATAGACTATGCAGGTCCATTTATGGACCAAATGTTTCTGATTGTGGTTGATGCTCATTCAAAGTGGCCAGAAATTTTTACTGTAAAGCATGCAACAACAGCTAACTCAATCAACATCCTCAGGTCACTGTTTGCCCGCACAGGCCTGCCTCAACAGATCGTCAGTGACAATGGCCGTCAGTTCACTGGAGAGGAGTTCCAGTGTTTCCTAAAGAACAACGGTGTATGACATATCACTTCAGCTCCTTATCACCCTGCCACGAATGGACAAGCTGAAAGGTTCATCCAGTCATTCAAGAGGTCCATGAAAGCCAGCCGGACAGAGGGGAGACCTCTACAATTGAAAATCGACAATTTCTTATTGGCTTACAGAAACGCCATTCATGCAACAACTGGACAAACACCTGCAATGCTCTTCGTGGGACAAAATTTAAGATCTCGTTTAGATCTGTTGAAATCAGACATTTGCAAGAATGTTGAGGACAAACAGTCTCTTTTGATGGAAACAAGAAGGAACAAAATCCGATCTTTTGACATTGGACAAAACGTTCTCACAAGAGACTATAGATGCCCAAGTCAGAAATGGCAGTCTGGCACAATCCTGTCACAGACAGGACCTCTGTCATACAACATAAACATACAACATAAACGTTGGAGACAACTTAGTTTGTCGCAGACATGTTGATCAGATCCTAGATGTGGACACCCCAAAAACTCAAGAACAACCCGAGGACAAAACTCAAAAACAACCCGAGGGCACATCTGCATCTCAAGACTCAGAAGAGTTTAATTTTGCTACATCCTCTGGGGTGCAGGGCTCGTGTGAAACCATCAGCGTACCAACAGCCGAATCTTCCACTTCCACATAGAGCACCATGGACTCTGGCCAAAGTTATAGACGTTACCCTGAGAGAAATCGCAGAGCACCTCAGAGACTGAATTTGTAGATTTTTTAAAATTATATCCATTTATGAAGAAGCGGTTTAAATGTTAAGAGTAAATAATTTGCTTGTTACAAATATCTGAGTAGAGGTTGTTCCTTAAATAATTTGCTTTGCGTTGCAAATATCTGGTTAGAGGTTTGTTCCTATTGAGCAAAAGTTTGGGTTCGTCAAAGCTGGATGGAAGGAACTGTTATGTATGTGATAAAACAATACACTGTTCAATGGTACTATTTTATGTTCTATGTGGAAGAATACCAAGTGTGATATGGCGCGGAGGAATCTTTGTTTTGACAGTTGGAATCTTTGCTTGACAGTTGGAAAAATGTCTAATAAAGTATGAGACGTTACGTTGGGATTCTGCTGGAATTATTATCGTTAAGTTATAAGAAGAAACTTAACAAATATGAAATGATGCAAAAAGATTTAATACAGTAAATAACCTAAAATTATTGTTTTAAATAAATGTTCTATTTGTTTACATTGTTGTGTAATCTTTTCGGCTTGTCAGTTACACAATTGAAACAAAATGTATGATCATTTCAATAGAAAAACAGCTTCTGAATCGAAAAATTGATTTTGAAGCAAATCGTGACACCAAAAATCGGAACTGAATCGAAAAGCCAAACAGAGAGATTTGCACCCCTAAGGAGAACTGTTATTCTCATATACAGTACATGATTTGTTTTACTGTTCAGATCACAGTTATTTTTATCACCTAAAAACAAGTTCCAGTGCGAAACCAGAGTCAAAGTGTGCTTAGCCCTAGGTTTCTCCTTTTACAATACTTCAAGCTGTGGCTTTAGCACCCCACCAACTCAGCACAAACTGTTTAAATGTATTTTATTCTTATGATTTAACAGTTTCTTTTTAACAAAAACATTTCAAGTGTTTAACCAGGCTGGTAGGGGTGCACTGCAGAGGCGGCCGCCACTAGAGGGCGCTAGGGGCGCCGCCCCTCCTGGAACATGCAGCTTTTCACCATTTGAAGATTTAATTTTTTTTATATAAAAATGAAATAATAAAATAAAAATATTTCGAAATGTATGCATATATGTTTTTAGTTGTGTAGGATAAATATTTTATGAGTAATGATGAGTAGTTTGTTTCATAAAACGTTTTCTGATTGTGACGTACTTCCGGTTCTCCCTGGGCGCCGCCTGCTGCTTTTCCCATTGAATCTAATTTTAACAGCACGCTCAAAATTATTCTTGTCTTCAAGGCGCAGTTTTCGCCGACCGGAGGACTGGACTTGTCTACGGAGATTGCTACGGATCGACAGCGTGTTTCCGGTCGTTTATTTATTTATTTAATTATTTTTTTCTGGAAAATGAGCCGTGCACTGACAAGCAGGCTGGCTGCAGGTACGTTTTGAATCATGAAAGCCCTTTATCTAATGTCTATTTGCATTTCTGACTTATATGCCTCTAAACTTTTATATAGCTGTTTGTCAAAAAAGCCTTCAGCTGACTGTTTATTCTGGTATTTGTGGAGCTAGCATGCTAATGCTAGCCTTTATCTAATGCCTATTACTATTCCTGACCAACATGGCTCTCAACTAGATGTTACAAAAGTGTTTTCTAAACGTTATGTGTTTAATATTATGATTATCAGGTGTTTATGTATTAATATTTTGATTATCAGATGTTCGTGTGTTAATATAGGCGGAGAGGAAATGGAAAAAAGACAGACTGCAGGTCTCTTTTCAAATGGTAAAAGTGAGCTGGCGCCGATATCAGAAAGCAGTGAAAACTGCTAAATCACAATACTTCTCTGATATCATTGCTGCAAACTCTCGCAATCCTCGAGTTCTGTTCTCCACCCTAAACTCTGTTCTCCACCTCACTGAACAATCACCCATGGAAGCCTCGACTGAGCTGTGCGAGAACTTCCAACATTTCTTTTTAGATAAAATCGCAACCACCAGGGCTCTCATTTCTCCTCCATCTCACGATCCATCCATCCCACCTCAATCTGTTGCTGTTTGTGACCATTTTGAACCAGTCTCTCTGTCCTCTCTAGAGCAGGTCATGTGCAACCTGAAACCATCTGGCTCCCCCTTCGATGTGGTCCCCCCTCGGCTCCTAAAGGAGGTTTTTCACACTCTAGGTCCCTCCATTCTCTCGATTGTAAATAGCAGTCTATCCTCGGGTGTGGTGCCAAAATCATTAAAACATGCTGCTGTTCAACCCCTCCTGAAAAAACCAAACCTCGACCCGTCAGTATTATCCAACTTCAGGCCTGTCTCCAGACTCCCATTTGTATCTAAACTTCTAGAGAAAATAGTTGAGTCCCAACTAAAGTGCTTCCTGGAGGATCACGCTATCCCCGAGCTATTCCAATCTGGCTTCAAATCCCTCCACAGCACTGAGACTGCCCTACTGAAGGTTTTTAACGACATCTTCCTATCCACAGACACTGGTGACTCTGTGCTGCTTGTCCTATTGGACCTCACATCCGCTTTCGACACCATCGACCATGAGATCCTCATTGCTAGGTTGGAGCAGTGGGTGGGCATCTCAGGGTCAGCCCTAAACTGGTTCAGATCCTACCTCTCTGACAGGTCTTTTTGTGTGTCCATCAATGATTTTACTTCTGCAGTGGCGGCTCTTAAATGGGGGGTTCCGCAGGGGTCCATCCTGGGTCCTCTCTTGTTCTCCTTATACCTGCTGCCACTCGGTGCTATTTTCCGGAAACACAATATACCCTTCCACTTCTACGCTGATGACTGTCAAATTTACTTCCCCCTAAGACAAAATGGTACAGGCTCTATTCAACCTCTGCTCGACTGCCTGGCTGACATCAGGGACTGGATGGCTTTAAATTTCTTAAGCTTCAACGATAAGAAGTCTGAAGCCATATTGTTCCTTCCCAATGACACAACCTCGAACCACTGCATTGACCTTTCTGCTCTACCCCTGTCCGAAAAACAAAAAGTCACAAATCTGGGAGTGATAATGGATCCTTCCATGAAACTCAACAGTCATGTAAACATGATCGTCAAATCCTGTTTTTTCCAGCTGAGGCGTCTGTCTAAGCTGAAGCCCATATTATCAAAAAACAACCTGGAGACAGTGATTCACGCATTCATTACATCTAGGCTTGATTACTGCAATTCACTTCTGCTTGGCGTCAGTCAAGCCACCATTGCACGATTACAACTGGTTCAGAACGCAGCTGCCCGATTTTTAACCAGCACACGCAAAAGAGAGCACATTACACCAGTCTTGGCCTCCCTGCACTGGCTACCGGTTCATCTTCGAATCCAATTCAAAATTCTCATGTATGTCTACAAATCGCTGAACAGTCTCGCCCCCGCCTATCTCTCGGATCTGATACACCCATATGTCCCTCCACGTGCTTTGAGGTCAGAGGATCGGGTACTCTTAAAAGTTCCAGAAACTCGCCTTAAGCGCAGAGGTGACAGGGCGTTCTCTGTAGCAGGCCCAAGACTCTGGAACGAGTTACCGCTGCTCATCAAACAGGCCCCCTCCCTCTCAGTTTTCAAATCCCGGTTAAAAACTCACTACTACTCCATTGCTTTCAATGCCAGCTGATTTATATTGGATCGTTTTATTTATGATCTGCAATGTTTTTATGTTTTTCGTGTTGTACTTCATTGTCTGTGTTGCCTGTTGCGTGTTTGTTTGTTCAGCACTTTGGTGTGGACTTGTTCCTGTTGAAAGTGCTTTATAAATAAAATGGTATGGTATGGTAATATAATGATTGTCAGTTGTTTATGTGTTATTGTTATGATTATCAGATGTTCATGTGTTGTGTTAATATTATGATTATCAGATGTTCATGTGTTAATATTATGATTATCAGATGTTCATGTTTTTAACTCAAGCTTGTGTACAAAAATTGAGCTGAAGTCAAACCTGTTAAATATCAGACAATATAAACTTTTATATTCACCAGATGTCTGCTAAACAGTGGTGGAGAAAGTACTCAAACACTGTACTTACGTAAAAGTACAAATAAACAGACAAAAATGTACTCTAGTAAAAGTAGAAGTACCATATTAATGTTTTTACTTAAGTAGAAGTAAATAAGTACTTGATTTTAAAAATACTTAAAAGTATTAAAGTAAAAGTACTTGCTGAATGTATTACCTAATCCAATGATCTACAATATCATAAGTGTGCATACTGTATGTATATTTTCTGTAATACATTAATAGTGTTGAGTCATTTTAATGAACAATGCTGCAGATAATACAGTACTGTACATGTTTTTATTGTGTTTACTCTGTGACACAGTTCACACTTGGACTTGTGATTCTGTGCGTCAGAATTTCAGGGATGACCTACAGAGTTAAATGACATTAAGCAAAATAAGAAAGATTATACCTGTGAAAGTTTTTATTTAACACAAACCAATGTGTCATTTTAACTGCAGTAAACACATTTAAGTAAAAGTTGTCTGACAGAAAAAAAGGAGCATTAGACACAACTAACAAAGGAACATCTGATCATTTCAACTGCAGTTTGTCATCAACTCTAGTTAAAATACTGTCAAGTCAACCTTGTAATGGGTCAATAGTGAACAATATTTTACCTTCCTGACACCATTTTCAAAACTTGGACCTGAGTGTTGAGTCATTTGGAGACATCTCTTGTCTCCTAACATCATGAACTGACACATTTTAATATTGCAGCAAGAATTTCTTGTTCAAGTTCAGAAGAAGTTGGTTTTCAAAGTTTTTTGAGTCCAGTCTGGCTCTTTTGGGAGAGAGAATCTGTCTGAACAGAATCTGACTGAACAGTCTTTCAATAGTCTTTCAGTAATATTAAAATAGTCTTTGAATAATGTTTCAATAAGGCCATGGGTGTTGGTGTATTTTCTGGCAGAATCTCTGTGGTGGAATCCATTTTGAGTGTGTTAGTGGTGCTGTGGGTGCTCCCAGCTCAATGTATATACTAGAATATATGTCATTGATTCAGCTCTTCTTGAAGGCGGGTGTAATGTTACCTGTCCACTTTGCAGTGATTCAATGGACCAACTCCCCTCTTGACATCATTTCAAACTAACGACAAATCAAAAAGCTGCAACGTGAATGTAACTTGTAACTCAACACATAGAAATGTAGTGTAGTAGAAAGTACAGATACTTTATGTAAAATGTAGTGGAGTAAAAGTAAAAAGTACCCATGTTTAAGTCTACTTAAGTAAAGTACAGATACATGAAAAATGTACTTAAGTACAGTAACAAAGTATTTGTACTTAGTTACATCCCACCACTGCTGCTATATCAATCATCCATCCATCCATCCATCCATCCATCTTCTTCCGCTTATCCGGGGTCGGGTCGCGGGGGTAGCAGCCTAAGTAGGGAGGCCCAGACTTCCCTCTCCCCAGCCACTTGGAGCAGCTCCTCCGGGGGAATCCCAAGGCGTTCCCAGGCCAGCCGAGAAACATAGTCCCTCCAGCGCGTCCTGGGTCTTCCTCTGGGTCTCCTCCCGGTGGGACATGCCCGGAACACCTCACCAGGGAGGCGTCCAGGAGGCATCCTAACCAGATGCCCGAGCCACCTCAACTGGCTCCTCTCGATGTGGAGAAGCAGCGGCTCTACTCCGAGTCCCTCCCGGATGACTGAGCTTCTCACCCTATCTCTAAGGGAGAGTCCAGCCACCCTGCGGAGAAAACTCATTTCAGCCGCTTGTATCCGAGATCTTGTTCTTTCGGTCATAACCCAAAGCTCATGACCATAGATGAGGGTGGGAATGTAGATCGATCGGTAAATTGAGAGCTTTGCCTTTCGACTCAGCTCTCTCTTCACCACGACAGACCGGTACAGCGCCCGCTTCACTGCGGACGCTGCACCTATCCGCCTATCGATCTCACGCTCCAGTTTTCCCTCATTCGTGAACAAGATCCCGAGATACTTAAACTCCTCCACTTGGGGCAGGACCTCCTCCCCGACCCGGAGAGGGCATGCTACCCTTTTCCGGCTCAAGACCATGGCCTCGGATTTGGAGGAACTGATCCTCATCCCGGCCGCATCACACTCGGCTGCAAACCGCTCCAGTGAAAGCTGTAAATCACGAACTGATGAAGCCAGTAGGACCACATCATCTGCAAAAAACAGAGAAGCGATTCTAAGGCCACCAAAACGGAACCTCTCAACACCTTGGCTGCGCCTAGAAATTCTGTCCATAAAAGTTATGAACAGAATCGGTGACAAAGGGCAACCTTGGCGGAGTCCAACTCTCACCGGAAACGAGCCTGACTTACTGCCGGCAATGCGGACCAAGCTCTGACACCGGTCGTACAGGGACCTAACAGCCCTTATCAAAGGGCCTGGTACCCCATACTCCCGGAGTACCCCCCACAGAACCCCCCGAGGGACGCGGTCGAATGCCTTCTCCAAGTCCACAAAGCACATGTAGACTGGTTGGGCAAACTCCCACGCACCCTCCAGGACCCTGTTGAGGGTGTAGAGCTGGATCTATATCAATCAATCACCTTTATTTTTCCAGGTAGAGTCCGTTGAGATGGAGATCTCTTTTACAAGGGTGACCTGGTCAAGTGGTCAGCAGCACACGTCACATGGTAATTGACAATAAGCATTTGCATTTACCAACAAAGATGGTTTTATGAACCTGTTTGTAGCAGCCCTTAAACATTTTTCTTCCACTGTACAGGAGGACATGGCAGGAGGTGATGATGAGGGGATCCTCTGGTCCAGCCTGGATGTTTCTGAGAAGTGGAGTCACCACCGCACAACCCACATAATACGGTACCCAAATACTGTAATAATACAATAGCAGTGAGGAGGCTAGAAGCAGCTCTGTTCAACCAGTTACACTCATGGTCTCTTAAAATAACTGGACAGTACATGTATTTTTCTTTTAATGTTAGTGTTTTGTAAAAATATAAGCAGTGCTTTTCTTATTCTTGTTTTGTCCTTATCCCCTTCATTTCTTAATACAGTATATATATATATATATATATATATATATATATATATATATATATCTATATCTATATATATATATATATATATATATATATATATATATATATATATATATATATATATATATATATATATATATATATATATATATATATATATATATATATATATATATATACAAGCCCAAAACCAGAAAAGTTGGCACGTTGTGCAAATCGCAAATAAAAACAGAATACAATGACTTGCAAATCTTTTTCAACCCATATTCAACTGAATAGAATGCAAAGACAATATATTTAATGTTCGAACGGAGAAACTTTATTTTGTTTTGCAAATAACCATTAACTTAGAATTCAATGGCAGCAACACATTGCAAAAAAGTTGGCACAGGGACATATTTACCACTGTGTTACATCGCCTTTCCTTTTAACAACACTCAGTAAACGTTTGGGAACTGAGGAGACCAATTTTTGAAGCTTTTCAGGTGGAATTCTTCCCCATTCTTGCTTGATGTACAGCTTAAGTTGTTCAACAGTCCGGGGTCTCCGTTGTCGTATTTTACGTTTCATAATGCGCCACACATTTTCAATGGGGGACAGGTCTGGACTGCAGGCAGGCCAGGGGAGGACCCGCACTCTTTTGCTACGAAGCCACGCTGTTGTAACACGTGCAGAATGTGGCTTGGCATTGTCTTGCTGAAATAAGCTGGGGCGTCCATGAAAAAGACGTCGCTTGGATGGCAGCATATGTTGCTCCAAAACCTGTATGTACCTTTCAGCATTAATGGTGCCTTCACAGATGTGTAAGTTACCCATGCCTTGGGCACTAATGCACCCCCATACCATCACAGATGCTGGCTTTTGAACTTTGCGCCTATAACAGTCCTGATGGTTCTTTTCCTCTTTGGTCCGTAAGACACGACGTCCACAGTTTCCAAAGACAATTTGAAATGTGGACTCATCAGACCACAGAACACTTTTCCACTTTGCATCAGTCCATCTCAGATGAGCTCGGGCCCAGCAAAGCCGGCGGCGTTTCTGGATCTTGTTGATGAATGGCTTTTGCTTTGCATAGTAGAGCTTTAACTTGCACTTACAGATGTAGCGACGAACTGTAGTTACTGACAGTGGTTTTCTGAAGTATTCCTGAGCCCATGTGGTGATATCTTTTACACACTGATGTCGGTTTTTGATGCAGTACCGCCTGAGGGATCGAAGGTCACGGGCATTCAATGTTGGTTTTCGGCCTTGCCCCTTACGTGTAGTGATTTCTCCAGATTCTCTGAACCTTTTGATGATATTACGGACCGTAGATGGTGAAATT
>JBBPBX010089319.1:0-14323 GCA_038048925.1 Garcialebias charrua
GTTACGCACTGTTTAAAAAATGTAACGAGTCCAGATAGATACTGTAGTTCAGATAAATTTAAACATCTCCCACGCCAACATAAATACTGTTTATTATTGTTAAACTGTTATATTGAGCAGCGTGACACGTGAAATGTCAGCCTGCCCCGCGCGTGCGGGCTGCGCGCATGTGGTTGACACAAAAGATCAGCAGGAGATGTTTACATTATCAGCGGGGGGTCAGCGAAAAACTTCCACTTTGGGAGCAGGCTCAGAAAACTATCGGTGTCATAGAGGGGGGCCAGCAGCGTCATGTAGGCGATAAGCAAAGTCGCAAAGAGAAAGTAGCGGTTACACTCAAAATACGCGCCGTGTAAACTGGCCCTTAGACTAACAAAGACCTTAAGAAACACCTACTGTTAAGGTTAAGGTGTGATTTGTCAATTTACATAGGTATGTGTGTACCTGTATCTTATCTCAGCCTTTAAAACCTGATCCACACTCTGTTATTTGAATTGAGAAACCTCCCTGGATGAAGACAGAAACGTTGTCTGTTACAAATAAACACCAGTTGTTTCTGTATTGAACATATTTTTTATTTATTTTATCATGTCCTGGATGACTGAGAATCTTCACCAGTATCTTTCTGAGTCAAAACTTTGTCCCAGTTGTCACACAGCTACATTTATTAACAAACAGCTGTAACTCTACAAAATAAATGTCTAAAAATAAACTATTTACATACATTATTTTTTAGACATTTATTTACACATATTAAATAATAGTCCTCTTCAGCTCAGGGCAGCTGTGGCTGAGAGGCTAAAGCAGTCGTCCTCCAATGGGAGAGCTGGGGGTTCAATTCCACCAGCAGTCACATGCTGAAGTGTTCCTGGGCAAGACATGAACGCCTCATTGCCTCTGATGTGTGTCCATCAGTGTATGAATGTGATAAAGCTCTGATTAATCCTTGTACAGTTCTAGTAGAGTGCTGTATGAATGTGTAAATGAGGACACAGATTGTGTTGTAAAGAGCTTTGAGTGTCTTCATGTTAGTCAGTGTGTTTGTGAACTGCAGTAAAGTGAACCTCCACTCAGAACCGTGAATAATAATAATAAATTCAATTTATACCGCACTTTTCATTAATAAAAATCTTAAAGTGCTATAATTAGTGAACACACACACACACATTACTGACAGCGTCAGCTAAAAGTTTGTTTCATGAACATTAAAAGTCCACGCTCAATATTCCAGGTGAAAATCCAACAGAGTTCAGTCTGGTCCTCTGGACAGTTTCTTCTTTAGTTGAGACATCTTCATCCACAGGACTTCATCAGTCTGAGGAGCCACAAACAAACTGGGTCCCACAAGCAGCACACTCCCACAGTGGATCAACCAGTTTGCTGGTGGTAACATGGTTTCTGGGAGCCCCCCTCTCCACCAGCGACTCTTCCCAGGCAGCCACAGCCAGAATGGTCCAAAACGTCTTACCACCATCAAACTGGTTGGTCCACTGTGGGAGTGTGCTGCTTGTGGGACCCCGTTTGTTTGTGGCTCCTCAGAATGATCAAGTCCTACGGATGAAGATAAACGTCTCAACAAAAGAAGAAACCGTCCAGAGGACCAGACTGAACTTTGTTGGATTTGTTTAAGGCTAAAGTTTTTTAAACATTAACGTGGTTCAAATGTAAAAATAAAAGTAAAGACGTTGTAAAAGTTATTTTAAAACAACTTCCTTCAAATTTCATCAGTCATTAAAAACTACAACAAATCACTTTCAGGAGCTGAACAACCAGGTTCTTAAAGTCCATGACCCACCATGTTTTCAAATTGCATCGCCATTAATATTTATTAGTTTATTTAAAAATAATACAGGAGCGTTTATATTGTAGAGAAATAACGCTAAATGTGTTATTTCATGATTTATAGCAGATTTTAGCAGAAGCTCCGGGAAAATCTGCCCCTCTCCATATATGGGCATTGACGTCACTTAAGATTCCGCCTTGGAGTTACAGGCGGAGTTATAATAAACATTCATCAACTTCCATGACCGCTGCTCTGAGAGAAGAAAAAAAAAGCGAAGCGGTCGCTCACTCATGTCTCATATTCTGAGCGAGCATCCACGTAGACATACTAGTTTAATTCGCTTGATCGCGACAAATTCATTCATTTCCGCATCGGCTTTTTATTCTCTCCCCGTGACCAGACAGGTCGGGAGTAGAAAGGCAGCCGCAGCCGCGCACTGCGCGCGTGCTCCCCGCAACAAGGCTGGGACGGAGCCGACTACGAAGGAACTTCAAAGGTGACCAGCGGAACGGGGAGCCAGGGAGAAGATGCGCGGCTCGCTCCTCTGGGCAGAGGAGAGTAGCAACAGTCCGCAGCGGTGTTATATCTTGTTCAAAAGTTCTATAAAATAAATAAAAAATAAAAACAGCACTGGTCCAGCTGTACACACAAATGCACCAGGAAATATGCAGTTTTAACTCCAACTCTCATAAACCTCCATGGAAACTCACCCCTGCCTTCTGGGTGGAGACGTAACAAAAGTCACTCCACACTTCGGCACTCTTCGGCCGGGTTTCCGGATTCATTCGGGACTCGGTTGTTTTTTTGGGGGGGGTTTAACCCTCGCCTGGCCCAAATGCAAAAATGAAAATAGATATATTCTACTACAGTAATTCTCCAATATGGAGAATTGTTACTGTCATGGTGGGTGTTGTCCTTTAAAGGAGACCAATTATTGGTCCTATTAATTTTTATGGTATGTCTGTGGGCCATCCAGACCATGTTCATTCAATTTAATGCACAAAATAATTCTTAGGCCCTTTCTAGTTCTGCCTTTTCTAACTTCTGTTCTGAATGAGCTGTTTATGATAAGGAGCTCTGAAGGCCACGCCCTTCAAAAATCTGTTTACATTAACTCCGCCCTCCAAAGGGGACCCTGAGTCAGACCCAGAGGCAGACGCCATTTTGGGCAGGGCAAATGAGGCGCTGACGCGTCGCGTAGGCCGCTGAGAAACATCCATAAGTTCACCCTCCATGTTAAAAACTCTTCGTCTGACTCTTTGAAAACAAGCAATAAGGCTGCAGAGTAACACACTGGCTGCTAACTGCTATACACGCTCTCTCTAGCGGGGACCGCTTTTTTCACGGACCACATCCGGCGCGGACCGGATATGGTCTGTGAGCAGTCGTCCGGTTGATTGAAGAGCCCGTAAATAGGGGTGGGCGATATGGCTCAAAAATTATATCGTGATATTTCAGAGTATTATCACGATAACGATAAATTTCGTGATATAACCTAAAAAAAAAAATCAAATGTATTTATTTGACAAAATTAACTTAAAGGAGACCACATATAGGTATTTAAAATTTTTATGTTATGTCTGTGTGCTATCTTGACAATATTAATTCATTTTAATACACAAAATAATTCTTAGATAATTAATTATACCCTTTTTAATTCTGCCATTTTTAACTTTCGTTTTGAACGACCGGTTTCTTGAAGTCCACGCCCTTCAACGATCTGTTAACGCCCTCTGTAACAGCCAGTATCTGTAATGTGTTGTTGTTTTAAAATTAGCTCTTTTTTTATTACTCATTTGACTTACTGTTAGTGCTAGCTTAAGATAACTTACCGAAACCCGTCTGAGCGCGCCGCAATTAGCTGCTCCTTTTAGCATGAGACCACCCGAATCCGAAGCTAATGTTAGCTTGTTCCTCTTCCGGTGTTCGCCAGCTCCGCTCGTTGCACGCGGAGATTTTGGGAGTTATCGCTGTTCCAGTCAAGACAACACAAAGTTCACCAAGTGTCTCCCGTAAATTAATCCGTAAGGAGAAGGTCCTCGCTGCAGCGAGGCTGCAGCGAGGCTGCAGCGAGGCTGCATCTGTGGTCCCCTTTAACATGTTGCTTTGCAGTATTATATAAAATTTTTAAAAACAACAAGGGGTAATTTTACTGAAATTACTTTATTTAGTAAAGTATTTAGTCTCCAAGTAAAACTACACCTGCACTTTAGTTTTTGTGGTGGTTTTTTTATCTATATTGTGTGCAGACTTTTTCCAATCTAAATAACATTTATTTTTAAAGTGCAGGTGTAGTTTCCTAAAACAACTAGCCTAAATGAAATGAAGTTTGTGTCATTCCTCTGATTACCCTGATGCATGCTCAATAATCCAGGTAGAAAAATCTAAAAAAGCTAAGTCTGGTCCTCTGGACATTCAAAAAAAACAAAAACAAAACAAAGCAAAAAAAATTGTAGAAACGTTTCGTCTTTCGTCCGAAAGACTTCCTCAGTCTGAGGTGCTGGGTTCAGCTCAGTCTTATAAATAGCACCCTCTCACAGTGTTACACAACCAGTTGGCTGATGACAGCCGAAACCAGCTGCTCACATGATCAAGGAGGACCATCAGCCCAACGATGGATCGTTAGCACCCTGATGGTTGTTTGCTATTCACAGAGGGCTGAGAGATACCAGCAAGCACAGCATTGTAGGAGGGGGACAGTTGAACCCGGAGGCCTCCACCCCTGTTTAATGATGGGCGGATGGGCGGTCCAGAGGACCAGACTTAGCTTTTTTAGATTCCTCTGATTCATTTTTTTAAACTGATCTGTCTCTGATGGAGTTGTAATGTATACAGCAGTGTTGTGCATGTATATTACAGAGTGCCAGTGAACGCACCGCGATTGAGCGTGACGTAGGCGCGCAGGTTCGGGTGTGAAAGAAAGTCAGAGAACGGAGCGGTGGAGGATCGTGCAGTCTGTTGTGTATTTGTGCAGCTTAAACAATAAAGCAACGTCTGCTACAAACCAGCAAGGTTATTGAGCGTGCAGAGAAACATCACAGGAGTGATGTTTCTCTGCACGCTGCACGGATTATTGAGCATGCATCAGAGTATCACAGGAGTGACTGTGGAGCCGCGTGTGTTTTACAGTTTACAGCGAGGACACGGCTGCTAGGAGCGGGGCGGGGGAGGGGGGACAGCTGTCTGTGCCTGCAGAGCAGGGGGGAGAGAAGCTGAGACGCGCGCGTTGTTTTTAACATTTAGCAGTAACTAATTAGCGTTTTACACCAGTACAGACTGTGAGGAGATGTGCGCAGTTGTTTAAAGCGCTCGGGTGTTAAGGGGCGGGGCGCCCTGACGTATTACGTCATGAAATTATCATATCATGATATAAGATTTTTGCTCGGGCAAGCTTTTTATACCGGTATTACCGGTAACGATATGATATGGCCCAGCCCTACCCGTAAATAAGTTTTTTTGTTTTTACTGATAGATAATAATCTTTTTTTTTTTCATTTTATTTAAAAGCGCCTTTCAGGACACCCAAGGACACTTAACAAACCAACACAGTGAATACAGAGCAAACATTATCAGCGACAAATTGAAATATAAAATACATAAAGGATATAAAATGGAAGATAAAAATACATTTAGTAAAGTTAATGATAAGCTAGTCTAAAGAGATGGGTTTTCAGGGCAGTCTTGAACAGAGAAAGGGAGGTGGTGTTTCGAAGGTCGGGCGGTAGAGCGTTCCAGAGGTGAGGGGCAGAGCAGGTGAAGGCCCTGCTCCCCATGGTGGAGAGGCGGGCAGAGGGTACATGGAGATGTAGTGAAGAGGAGGATCTGAGAGAGCGTGATGGGATGGAGATTTGTAGGAGGTCAGATAGATAAGGAGGGGCAAGGTTGTGGATAGATTTGAACGTGAGGAGTAGAATTTTGAAGATGATGCGTGATTTAACCGGGAGCCAGTGGAGCTGCTGCAGGACAGGAGTGATGTGGTTATAGTAGGAGGTTTGAGTGATGACACGGGCAGCTGAGTTCTGGACCATCTGTAACTTGTGGAGAGATTTGTTGGGGAGGCCGTAGAGAAGGGAGTTGCAGTAATCGATACGGGAAGTCACAAGACTGTGCACCAGGATGGCTGTGGAGCGGGGTGTGAGAGAAGGACGGAGACGGTTAATATTACGGAGGTGGAAATAGGCAGACCGAGTAATATTGTTGATGTGTGAAGTGAAGGAGAGAGTGGTGTCGAGGATGACACCGAGACTCTTGACCTGAGGGGAGGGGGATAGCAGAGAGTTGTTAAGGGGGACGAGAAGATGTTCTGATTTTGAAATAGAGTTTTTGGTACAGACAAGAATGATTTCTGTTTTGTTACTGTTTAGTTGAAGGAAATTGTTAGAAAACCAGTGATTTAGCTCATTGAGACAGTCTGTGAGGATGGAGGGTGGGTGGGTGGAGTTAGGTTTTGATGACAAGTAGAGCTGAGTGTCATCAGCATAGCAGTGGAAATGGACGCCGTGTTTGCGGAAGATGTGACCTAGAGGAAGGAGGTAAATGATGAAGAGGAGGGGTCCGAGGACAGAGCCTTGGGGGACACCCGTGGAGACAGGGGAAGACTGGGAACGGAAGGATTTAAGCTGAATGAATTGAGTGCGGTCAGAGAGATAGGAGGTGAACCAGTCTAACGGGGTACCTGAGATGCCAATGGAGGTTAGTCTGTTGAGGAGGATAGAATGACAGATGGTGTCGAAGGCAGAACTTAGATCAAGAAGAATGAGGATGGACAGAAGACCAGAGTCAGCAGCAAGAAGGAGGTCGTTAGTAATTTTTACTAGAGCTGTTTCGGTGCTATGGTGGGGGCGAAATCCAGATTGAAACTCTTCATAAATGTTGTTGTTGGACAGGTGAGAGTGAAGTTGACTAGCAACAGTTTTTTCAAGAATCTTGGAGATGAAGGGCAGATTGGATAGATAATTAGTTATTAGCGGTACTGCATTTTAACAACAACGAAACATCGAACTCTAGTAGCCATTGTGCTGAGATGAACTCGGGAAAAACAACCGTGACGTCTTTTATACTGAAGTGGGTGGAGCATCACCAGGGGTTGCTAGGTGAGGGGCTGGACTCAGGTTGGGGTGGGTTGTCCTGCAGCTTGTGACATCACAAGCTGCCAGGATTTGAAAACGAGACATTTATATCGCTGAAAAATAAATCTACTTAGAGTAAATAAACCACTGGGTGCATTTTTTTGGTCCTAGGACTGTTTTTTAAGAAGTAAATAACCAAAGTGGAGTAAAAAAAACATTAAAAAGTGAATTTTGCATCTGTGGTCCCCTTTAAACGTCTTGTGACAAGACTGCTGCATGATGGGAGCTGGAGTTTGTTCCAGACGTCGTCTGGACTACAACAGTTTAATGCTGACACAGCTAAAACAGGTTCATGTCTCACCTCGGCCCCTGAAGCCTCCTCGGTCTCCGTGCCCAGCGTTTCTGCCGTCTCCGTCACCTCCACCGTCTCCACCTGCCAACACTTCAAACAAAGAGTGTGGTCAAGGTTTGGATCCTCTGCCACGTTAAGTGTTACTGGTGTGCAGCTTCCTGCTGGTGCACAACACGTCCAGTTCATTCAGGCGTTCACCTGACAGTTTTAGATTTTAACTACGGCTGGGCCATATGGACCTAAATTAATATCGCAATATATTTATATTTTTTCATTCAACCTTTATTTAGTCAGGTTAATCTCATTGAGCCTCGAGGACTCATTTACAAGAGACCCGTCTACAAACTAATGATGACAACAACAGCAGATTCTCCTTAAATAATCAACAATAGACAATCATAAGAGAAATACAGATTTTTTTTAAACAAGTTAAAACAAAGATATCATAAGCCCTGGAGCTGAGCTCTGATGATGATGAGTGAGTGTGGACTGTGCAGGGGAACTCGCAGCGGTCTTCACGGACATCTTTAACATCTCACTGAGCCAGGCCATCGTCCCCACCTGTTTCAAAGCCACCACCATCATCCCTGTCCCAAAGAAGGCAACGCCCGCATGCCTCAATGACTATCGCCCAGTAGCACTCACCCCCATCCTGATGAAGTGCTTTGAACGGCTAGTCATGAAAAGCATCACATCTGTCCTCCCTGCCTCCCTGGATCCCTTCCAATTTGCATACCGACCTAATCGCTCAACCGACGATGCCATCTCCTCTGCCCTTCACACAGCTCTCACACATCTGGACACGAAGGACTCCTATGTTAGAATGTTGTTCATCGACTTCAGCTCGGCATTTAACACCATCATCCCCCAACAGCTCATCCTTAAACTGGACAGTCTGGGGCTGAACACCTCAATGTGTAACTGGCTGCTAGACTTCCTGACCGGGAGACCACAGACAGTACGGATCGGGAGTAACACATCTAGCACCATCACATTGAACACAGGGGCCCCACAAGGATGTGTGCTGAGCCCCCTTCTATTCACCCTGCTAACACGACTGCACACCATCGTAGGGGTGGGCGATATAGCTCAAAAATTATATTGTGATATTTCAGAGTATTATCACGATAACGATAAATTTCGTGATATAACCCCCCAAAAAAATCAAATGTATTTATTTGACAAAATTAACTTAACATGTTGCTTTGCAGTATTATATAAAATTTTAAAAAACAACAAGGGGTAATTTTACTGAAATTACTTTATTTAGTAAAGTATTTAGTCTCCAAGTAAAACTACACCTGCACTTTAGTTTTTGTGGTGGTTTTTTTAATCTATATTTTGTGCATACTTTTTCAATCTAAATAACAGATCATTTTTAAAGTATATATTTTTTTCAGAGATTACCTGGCTAACATCAGTCTGTCAGGAGATGTGGCAGAGTGAAGAAATATGTTTATAAAAAATGTTACATACAGCTCCTTTAAATGAGCTGTAACTTCTACAAGTTGATCAGCTGACCTTCATGTTTCAGCTTCATCTGTTGTCATATGCTTCCTCTGATTCATTTTTTTAACTGAACTGTCTCTGATGGAGTGATGTGGAGCCGCGCGTGTTTAACACAGTTTACAGCGGGGACACGCAGCGAGACACGCTGCTCCGAGCTGCTCGGAGCGGAGCGGGGGAAGGGGGGACAGCTGTCTGTGTGCCGGCTGCAGAGCAGGGGGGAGAGAAGTTGAGACGCGCGCGTTGTTTTTAACATTTTAGCAGTAACTAATTAGCGTTTTACACCAGTAGACGGTGGAGGGGAGGTGCGCAGTTGTTTAAAGTGCTCGGGTGTTAAGGGGCGGGGCGCCCTGACGTATTACGTCATGAAATTAGCATATCATGATATAAGTTTTTTGCCCGGGCAAGCTTTTTATACCGGTATTACCGGTAACGATATGATATGGCCCAGCCCTACACCATCGTACAGCTCCAACCACTTCATCAAGTTTGCGGACGACACAACAGTGGTAGGTCTCATCAGCAACAACGATGAGACGGACTACAGGAACGAGGTGAGCCGCTTGGCCTTGTGGTGCGGACACAACAATCTCACTCTCAACGTGGAGAAGACAAAGGAGATTGTCGTGGACTTCAGGAAGAGGGATGCACAACATGCCCCTCTGACCATCAACAGCACCGCAGTGGAGAGAGTGGACAGCACCAAGTTCCTGGGAGTGCACGTCTCAAAGGACCTGTCCTGGAGCAGGAACACTGCAGCACTGGCCAAGAAGGCTCACCAGCGCCTCTACTTTCTCCGCAAGCTGAAAAGGGCTGGAGCTTCAACCCCATCATGTGCACCTTCTACAGGGGTGCCATAGAAAGTGTCCTGACCAGCTGCATCACGGTGTGGTTTGGTGCATGCACTGCATCCTGCCGCAAGAGCCTCCAGCTAGGGGTGGGCGATATTACCAAAAAATGATATCACGATATATTTTTTGAAATACCCCGATAACGATATCAGACGATATTTCACATTTTCTCCTTTTATTGAATCAACCAAACAAATGTGTAATTTCAAAATGACTTTTCATAAACAGTCACCAGAATACAAAAAAATATATTCATATTTAACAAGCAAAAATATATATACCGCACCAGCCGCCACTGAGGTGTGCGGTAATGACTATTCTAACACTTTAACACATTTTAAAAGAGCATACAGTAAATAAAAATAATAATTTCTTACTTTAAGCGGCAGCTTCTGTCATCAGTTTGCCTGTTAGCTCCAGCTGTTAGCTCCAGTTGTTAGCACCGCTGCGTTACGTCTGAGCTTCGCAGCTTTCTGTAGCACCACGCAGTTTAAACCCTTTACAGGAAGGACTGTTAGTATCCTAACTTCATACAGTTGGAGACAGAAAAAGTTTTAATAACTTACCGACGCCGCAGTCTGTGCGCGCCGCCGCCTTCAGCTGTTAGCATTTAGCCCCCGAACCCGCAGCTCCGGGCAGTCCGGTTTAGCTGCACGCACCTCCTAAAAGGTTGTCGGCTTTATTATTCCAAGTTAGCTCGTTGTCCCCCGATGTCTTCGGCTTCCAGTCCGACATCGAGGCGAGCTCCAGGGACCTCTGATCGCACAAAGCCGGCTGCCCGGTGAAGCTACGAGATGCAACTATGAGGCTAATGCTAGCTCGTTCCTCCTCCTCGCGGTGTGCGCGCGCATGCGTATTAACAAAATGTAGGGCATCTCCACATGAAGGCAGTCTCCACGGAACACCGGCTGCTGTCTGCTGCTTCACGCGGTCCGCGTTCCTCCACAAAACCACCGTTATCGCAAAGTGACGCAGTCAAATGACGTCATCATAGGATGCCGCGATATAATTTTTTTCACCGGTGTCAAAAAATCCACCGGTATTATCGTAAACGAGACGATATGGCCCACCCCTACCTCCAGCGCATCGTGAAAGCAGCTGAGAAGATCGTCGGCACCTCCTTCCCCTCACTGCAGGACTTACACAGCAACCGCCTCACTCGGAAAGCCCTCTGCATGGCAGGTGATCCCACACACCCACTACACAGCTGCTTCAGACTGCTGCCATCAGGGAGGAGACTGAGGAGTCTCCAGGCTCGAACCAGCAGACTGAGAGACAGCTCTGTTCATCAGGCAGTCAGGATGCTAAACACTCTGCCTGCTCTGCCTCCCCTCCCATTTGAACTGCCTTAACACAAAAAACTTTCTCACACATTACCACACAACACAAAGATTTTAACACTGGACTCTGTGTCATCAAACGGGTTATTCACTAAACTCTCGGTCATGTACTCATTCAGTTTGCACTACTTCTCATATTTGCACTAATGTTTGTATTACATTACTGCCTATAGTCATACTACTGTTTACATTCACTGTTTACATTTATTAATACTGTTTACATTTATTACTACTGCTTTACATTTATTACTACTGTTTACATTTACACTACTTTTATCTATACTACTGCAGATACATGTATAGCATTCTCTGACTAGCCTTATCTAAGGATGCCAAATGTGCTTTATGTGCTTTACTGCATATGCCACTTTGCCATACCTGTCAAGTTTTGGATTTAAAAATAAGGGAAATTTTCTGCCGGGTACGCCGAGCCATCCCACTAGCCCAGGGATCTACAACCTTTATGATCAAAAGAGCCATTTCTGCCCCTTTGTTCACTAAATTAAACGTTTCCGGAGCCACAACACCTGCTACAACTGGGATTCTCAACTGGTGGCCCACAGACCACTTTAAGTTTGTTAGAGGACAATTTTCTGACCGGTAGTTTTCTGGCCATTGTAAAGCTGAAAATATCTAATGATTTGTTGATATTTTTACATTTTAGACTAAAAAAGACCAGATTATCATAAAGAAGGAAAAATAATGTGATCTTTCCCAATTAAAAAATAAAATAATGAACTATGTAGGTCTAGGTAAATTATTTTAATTGTGGAAAAATTAAATATCCTACTTCGAATAAATAAAGTTAACTTGTGTTTTACTCCTTCTATTAGTTCTAGTATTCACACATTTGCAAAGGAAATGACAGGAAAAACTGCTAAAACTAGCCCTTTTGTTGTTATAAGAACAAATAAAATTCAGTTTAAAGTTAGTTTTGATCAAAGCTTGGAAGAGCCACTGCTGAGGGACCAAAGAGCCGCATGTGGCTCCAGAGCCACAGGTTGCAGACCCCTGCACTAGCCCAACCAAAGTCCAGAACCCCTTACATTTTAAGACAGGTTTACAAGAAATCTAAAATAACTACCTATCAGCCTCTTTCAAACCAGTTATGTGATCACAATCTGACAGGCTTACCTTTGTGCTTGACGGATTTTTCATGCTGACGGACATCATTCCTTCCCCCATGAGAGAGAGACACTAAAGTCGCGGTTACAAATCTTAAAAAACGCGTAATAAACTTTAGGAAAGTAAATTCGCTGTCCCATTTTTCAACATATTTACACGAAGTCTTAACTTTTTTGGCAGGGACGCGTCCTCTCTCGTTAATTCTCGTTACATCCATCTCTCTGTTTTTCCGGGTTTGTTCTCGACCGCGCCGGCAGTAACATCGCGAGAACTGCCACCGAGGCGACTGCAGGTGGCAGTTCTCGCGAGGCTAGTGACAGAGGCACCGGAATGTTTTTTTTTTTTTTTTAATAATATTATAATACGGGAGATTTCCGGGAAAATAATAATTCGGGATCACGACGGGAAAGAGGGGTAAAATACGGTAGTTTCCCGGCCAAAACGGGAGACTTGACAGATATGCACTTTGCCTCTATACCAACATCAACTACCTCATACATATACTGTGTACACTAATCAGCTGGCAGCTGGAGAGGACGCTGGCGTGATGTCGCCGCTTCTCCACGCTAAATAGTTATTTTACTGTTGCTATTTTTTTGGACATTTTTTTAGGACATTTATCTGGACTTATTTTGCTCAGTGGTTTTTTAATAAGGACTTTACGGACAGCTTAGTTAGTACTTCCTAACCGGAATGTTGGGCTGTCTGCCTCCTGTCACTGCAGTTTTTGTGTTTTGCTTACCTGCTGCCTCTGTCAACCTCCTGTGTCATCTGGACTGTTCTGGACTTTCTCCTGTGCTCCTCTTCAAGTGATGCTCAACCGAGTTACATCTCACTGCTTCTTGGTTATTTCTCTCGGAGCCGTGGGTCTGCTGTTAGCGGCTAGCTCTGTGCTAGCTCCCCCCGGTTTGGCTGCCGTGATGTTGACCTATTCCGCTTCGCAGCTGCTTGGACTTAACAACTGCTCCATTCCACCTTCTGTTCCCATCATCAAACAACTGGGACTTCTGCGTAGACCTCGTTACATCCATAGAGGCTCGCGAAGGAAATCCATTTACTCTCGCTCTGAATTAATTCCGTGCGGGAGACGTGTCGCACCTCGACTACGTCATCAGAACGCTGCGTCTGTAGTCCCTTGTAGTCCACAGCGCCCAAAGTGGCAAGGAAAACGTGGAGTGGACTTCAGTTTGCTCAAACCGGTTCATAAGGCTCCTACACCAACTGGCATTAAAATAGAACTTTTCAATGTACAATCACTATCGAACAAATCATGTTTAATTCATGATCACATTCTGGAGAAAAACTTGGACCTCATGTGCCTCACAGAAACTTGGCATCAACCAGACGTATTCAGTTCTCTGAATGAAGCTTGTCCCTCTGGATACAGTTATCTGCAGAGAGCCCGCTGCACTGGCCGCGGTGGTGGTCTGGCTGTAATCTACCGCAGTAATTTAAAATTGTCACATCTGTCTTCTCATAATTTTTCTTCTTTTGAATGTTTGGCCTTCAACTTCAAAGCCCCACTCCTGATGAACGTTATATTGATTTATAGACCTCCCAAACCGCATGTTTCATTTAACTCAGAAATGCATGACCTCCTCACTTTTTTCTGCACCTCCCCTGTAAAAACTATTTTTCTTGGCGATCTAAATATCCACATGGACAATTCCTCTTCCCCTCTGGCTACAGATTTTAAGTCTCTTTTGGAATCTCTCAACCTCACCCAACATGTGGACGCCCCTACGCACAACAGGGGGCATACTCTGGATTTGGTGATTACAGACACTGTACTCAATAACTTGTCTGTATATGACCTGGGTGTCTCAGACCACAGGGTCATCTCCCTGGAAGTGCCTTCAACTTCGCCTTCTAATAATAATAATAATAATAATAATTAATTCAATTTATAACGCACTTTTCATTACTGAAAATCTCAAAGTGCTACACATATATTGAATGCTACACACATTCATAAACCGGTGGCGGCAGACTACCATGCAAGGTGCTTTCCAGTCCTACCGGGAGCAACTCAGGGTTAAGTGTCTTGCCCAAGGACACAACGACACATGGTGCGGGTCCCGGGAGTCGAACCGCCAACTTTCCGATCGGGAGACGACTGCCATTACCACTACACCACGGCCGCCCAAAACGACCTATCCAGTTCCGTGACTATAAAAACATTTCCCCTGATACCCTGATGCATGCTCAATAATCCAGGTAGAAAAATCTAAAAAAGCTAAGTCTGGTCCTCTGGACATTCAAAAAACAAAAAAACAAATGTATTGTAAATTTTTTTT
>JBBPBX010089321.1:0-14323 GCA_038048925.1 Garcialebias charrua
TTCAGTCCTTGTTCAGGCAATGCGACTAACATATATAAATAAAGGTTGAATGAACAAGACAGACAGACAGATAGACAGAAATGTATCATAGAGCCTGGGTAGCTCAGTCGGTAGAGCATCACTCTTAATCTGAGGGTCCAGGGTTTAAGTCCCTGTTCAGGCAATGTTCTCATTTTAAAGGACTCCCTTGTTAAAGAGTGTTCGTGGCTCAATGAGACTAACATATGTAAATAAAGGTTGAATGAACAAGACAGACAGACAGACAGATAGACAGAAATGTAGCTTAGAGCCTGGGTAGCTCAGTTGGTAGAGCATCAGACTCTTAATCTGAGGGTCCAGGGTTCAAGCCCCTGTTCAGGCGATGTGCTCCATTTACAGGACTCCCTTGTAAAAGAGTGCTTGTGGCTCAATCATACTAACATCTATAAATAAAGTTTGAATGAACAAGACAGAAAGATAGACAGACATGTATGCTTTAGCCTGGGTAGCTCAGTCGGTAGAGCATCAGACTCTTGATCTGAGAGTCCAGGGTTCAAGCCCCTGTTCAGGCGATGTGCTCCTTTTACAGGACTCCCTTGTAAAAGAGTGCTCGTGGCTCAATGATACTAACATCCATAAATAAAGTTTGAATGAACAAGACAGAAAGATAGACAGATGTGTATGCTTTAGCCTGGGTAGCTCAGTCGGTAGAGCATCAGACTCTTGATCTGAGAGTCCAGGGTTCAAGCCCCTGTTCAGGCGAAGTGCTCCTTTTACAGGACTCCTTTGTAAAAGAGTGCTCGTGGCTCAATGAGACTAACATATATAAATAAAGGTTGAATGAACAAGACAGACAGACAGACAGACAGAAATGTATCCTAGAGCCTAGGTAGCTCAGTCGGTAGAGCATCAGACTCTTAATCTGAGGGTCCAGGGTTCAAGCCCCTGTTCAGGCGATGTGCTCCTTTTACAGGACTCCCTTGTAAAAGAGTGCTCGTGGCTCAATGATACTAACATCTATAAATAAAGTTTGAATGAACAAGACAGAAAGATAGTCAGATATGTATGATTTAGCCTGGGTAGCTCAGTCGGTAGAGCATCAGATTCTTGATCTGAAAGTCCAGGTTTCAAGCCCCTGTTCAGGCAATGTGCTCCTTTTACAGGACTCCCTTGTAAAAGAGTGCTCGTGGCTCAATGAGACTAACATATATAAATAAAGGTTGAATGAACAAGACAGACAGACAGATAGACAGAAATGTATCCTAGAGCCTGGGTAGCTCAGTCGGTAGAGCACCAGACTCTTAATCTGGGGGTCGTAGTTTCTAGCCCCTGTTCAGGCGATGTGCTCCTTTTACAGGACTCCCTTGTAAAAGAGTCCTCGTGGCTCAATGAGACCAACATACATAAATAAAGGTTGAATGAACAAGACAGACAGACAGATAGACAGAAATGTAGCTTAGAGCCTGTGTAGCTTAGTTGGTAGAGGATCAGACTCATAATCTGAGTGTCCAAGGTTCAAGCCCCTGTTCAGGTGATGTGCTTCATTTACAAGAGTGCTTGTGGCTCAATTATGCTAACATCTATAAATAAAGTTTGAATGAACAAGACAGAAAGATAGACAGATATGTATGCTTTAGCCTGGGTAGCTCAGTCGGTATAGCATCAGACTCTTGATCTGAGAGTCCAAGGTTCAAGCCCTTGTTCAGGCGATGTGCTCCTTTTACAGGACTCCCTTGTAAAAGAGTGCTAGTGGCTCAATGAGACTAACGTATATAAATAAAGGTTGAATGAACAAGACAGACAGACAGACAGATAGACAGAAATGTATCCTAGAGCCTGTGTAGCTCAGTCGGTAGAGCATCAGACTCTTAATCTGAGGGTCCAGAGTTTAAGTCTTTGTTCAGGCGATGTGCTCAATTTAAAGGAATCCCTTGTAAAGAGTGCTCGTGGCTCAATGAGACTAACATATATAAATAAAGGTTGAATGAACAAGACAGACAGACAGATAGACAGAAATGTATCCTAGAGCCTGGGTAGCTCAGTCGGTAGAGCATCAGACTCTTAATCTGAGGGTCCAGGGTTCAAGCCCCTGTTCAGGCGATGTGCTCCTTTTACAGGACTCCCTTGTAAAAGAGTGCTCATGGCTCAATGAGACTAACATATATAAATAAAGGTTGAATGAACAAGACAGACAGACAAACAGATAGACAGAAATGTATCCTAGAGCCTGGGTAGCTCAGTTGGTAGAGCATCAGACTCTTGATCTGAGAGTCCAGAGTTTAAGTCCCTGTTCAGGCGATGTGCTCATTTTAAAGGACTCCCTTGTAAAGAGTGCTTGTGGCTCAATGAGACTTACATATATAAATAAAGGTTGAATGAACAAGACAGATAGACAGAAATGTATCCAAAAGCTTGGGTAGCTCAGCCGGTAGAGCATCAGACTCTTAACCTGAGGGTCCAGGGTTCAAGCCCCTGTTCAAGCGATGTGCTCCATTTACAGGACTCCCTCGTAAAAGATTGCTTGTGGCTCAATCATACTAACATCTATAAATAAAGGTTGAATGAACAAGACAGAAAGATAGACAGATATGTATGCTTTAGCCTGGGTAGCTTGGTCGGTAGAGCATCAGACTTTTGATCTGAGAGTCCAGGGTTCAAGCTCCTGTTCAGGCGATGTGCTCATTTTACAGGACTCCCTTGTAAAAGAGTGCTCGTGGCTCAATGAGACTAACATATATAAATAAAGGTTGAATGAACAAGGCAGACAGACAGACAGATAGACAGAAATGTATCCTAGAGCTTGGGTAGCTCAGTCGGTAGAGCATCAGACTCTTAATTTGAGGGTCCAGGGTTCAAGCCCCTGTTCAGGCGATGTGCTCCTTTTACAGGACTCCCTTGTAAAAGAGTGCTCATGGCTCAATGAGACTAACATATATAAATAAAGGTTGAATGAACAAGACAGACAGACAGACAGACAGATAGACAGAAATGTAGCCTAGAGCCTGGGTAGCTCAGTTGGTAGAGCATCAGACTCTTAATCTAAGGGTCCAGGGTTCAAGCCCCTGTTCAGGCGATGTGCTCCATTTACAGGACTCCCTTGTAAAAGAGTGCTTGTGGCTCAATCATACTAACATCTATAAATAAAGTTTGAATGAACAAGACAGAAAGATATGTATGCTATGACCTGGGTAGCTCAGTCGGTAGAGCATCAGACTCTTGATCTGAGAGTCCAGGGTTCAAGCCCATGTTTAGGCGATGTGCTCCTTTTACAGGACTCCCTTGTAAAAGAGTGCTCGTGGCTCAATGATACTAACATCCATAAATAAAGTTTGAATGAACAAGACAGAAAGACAATCAGATAGACAGAAATGTATCCTAGAGCCTGGGTAGCTCAGTTGGTAGAGCATCAGACTCTTAATCTGAGGGTCCAGGGTTCAAGCCCCTGTTCAGGCGACGTGCTCCATTTACAGGACTTCCTTGTAAAAGAGTGCTTGTGGCTCAATCATACTAACATCTATAAATAAAGTTTGAATGAACAAGACAGAAAGATAGACAGATATGTATGCTTTAGCCTGGGTAGCTCAGTCGGTAGAGCATCAGACTCTTGATCTGAGAGTCCAGGGTTCAAGCCCTTGTTCAGGCGATGTGCTCCTTTTACAGGACTCCCTTGTAAAAGAGTGCTTGTGGCTCAATGATACTAACATCTATAAATAAAGTTTGAATGAACAAGACAGACAGACAGATAGACAGAAATGTATCCTAGAGCCTGGGTAGCTCAGTCTGTAGAGCATCAGACTCTTAATCTGAAGGTCCAGGGTTCAAGCCCCTGTTCAGGTGATGTGCTCCTTTTACAGGACTCCCTTGTAAAAGAGTGCTCGTGGCTCCATGAGACCAACAAATATAAATAAAGGTTGAATGAACAAGACAGACAGACAGACAGACAGATAGACAGAAATGTATCCTAGAGCCTGTGTAACTTAGTTGGTAGAGCATCAGACTCATAATCTGAGTGTCCAGGGTTCAAGCCCCTGTTCAGGTGATGTGCTTCATTTACAAGACTCCCTTGTAAAAGAGTGCTTGTGGCTCAATGATGCTAACATCTGTAAATAAAGTTTGAATGAACAAGACAGAAAAATAGACAGATATGTATGCTTTAGCCTGGGTAGCTCAGTCGGTAGAGCATCAGACTCTTGATCTGAGAGTCCAGGGTTCAAGCCCCTGTTCAGGCGATGTGCTCCTTTTACAGGACTCCCTTGTAAAAGAGTGCTCGTGGCTCAATGATAATAACATCTATAAATAAAGTTTGAATGAACAAGACAGAAAGATAGACAGATACGTATGCTTTAGCCTGGGTAGCTCAGTCGGTAGAGAATAAGACTCTTGATCTGAGAGTCCAAGGTTCAAGTCCTTGTTCAGGCGATGTTCTCCTTTTACAGGACTCCCTTGTAAAGAGTGCTCGTGGCTCAATGAGACTAACATATATAAATAAAGGTTGAATGAACAAGACAGACAGACAGATAGACAGAAATGTATCCTAGAGCCTGGGTAGCTCAGTCGGTAGAGCATCAGACTCTTAATCTGAGGGTCCAGGGTTCAAGCCCCTGTTCAGGCGATGTGCTCCTTTTACAGGACTCCCTTGTAAAAGAGTGCTCATGGCTCAATGAGACTAACATATATAAATAAAGGTTGAATGAACAAGACAGAAAGACAATCAGATAGACAGAAATGTATCCTAGAGCCTGGGTAGCTCAGTTGGTAGAGCATCAGACTCTTAATCTGAGGGTCCAGGGTTCAAGCCCCTGTTCAGGCGACGTGCTCCATTTACAGGACTTCCTTGTAAAAGAGTGCTTGTGGCTCAATCATACTAACATCTATAAATAAAGTTTGAATGAACAAGACAGAAAGATAGACAGATATGTATGCTTTAGCCTGGGTAGCTCAGTCGGTAGAGCATCAGACTCTTGATCTGAGTACAGGGTTCAAGCCCTTGTTCAGGCGATGTGCTCCTTTTACAGGACTCCCTTGTAAAAGAGTGCTTGTGGCTCAATGATACTAACATCTATAAATAAAGTTTGAATGAACAAGACAGACAGACAGATAGACAGAAATGTAGCCTAGAGCCTGGGTAGCTCAGTTGGTAGAGCATCAGACTCTTGATCTGAGAGTCCAGAGTTTAAGTCCCTATTCAGGCGATGTGCTCATTTTAAAGGACTCCCTTGTAAAGAGTGCTCGTGGCTCAATGAGACTTACATATATAAATAAAGGTTGAATGAACAAGACAGACAGACAGACAGACAGAAACGTATGCAAGAGCCTGTGTAGCTCAGTCGGTAGAGCATCAGACTCTTAATCTGAGGGTCCAGGGTTTAAGTCCCTGTTCAGGCGATGAGCTCATTTTAAAGGACTCCCTTGTAAAAGAGTGCTCGTGGCTCAATGAGACTAACATATATAAATAAAGGTTGCATGAACATGACAGACAGACAGATAGACAGAAATGTATCCAAGAGCTTGGGTAGCTCAGTCGGTAGAGCATCAGACTCTTAATCTGAGGGTCCAGGGTTCAATCCCCTGTTCAGGCGATGTGCTCCTTTTACAGGACTCCCTTGTAAAAGAGTGCTCGTGGCTCAATGAGACTAACATATATAAATAAAGGTTGAATGAACAAGACAGACAGACAGACAGACAAATAGACAAAAATGTATCCTAGAGCCTGGGTAGCTTAGTTGGTAGAGCATCAGACTCATAATCTAAGTGTACAGGGTTCAAGCGCCTGTTCAGGCAATGTGCTCTTTTTACAGGACTCCCTTGTAAAAGAGTACTCATGGCTCAATGAGACTTACATATATAAATAAAGGTTGAATGAACAAGACAGACAGACAGACAGACAGAAGCATATGCAAGAGCCTGTGTAGCTCAGTCGGTAGAGCATCAGACTCTTAATCTGAGAGTACAGGGTTTAAGTCCCTGTTCAGGCGATGAGCTCATTTTAAAGGACTCCCTTTTAAAGGAGTACTCGTGGCTCAATGAGACTAACATATATAAATAAAGGTTGAATGAACGAGACAGACAGACAGATTGACAGAAATGTATCCAAGAGCCTGGGTAGCTCAGTCGGTAGAGCGCCAGACTCTTAATCTGAGGGTCCAGGGTTCAAGCCCCTGTTCAGGCGATGTGCTCCTTTTACAGGACTCCCTTGTAAAAGAGTGCTCGTGGCTCAATGATACTAACATCCATAAATAAAGTTTGAATGAACAAGACAGAAAGATAGACAGATATGTATGCTTTAGCCTGGGTAGCTCAGTCGGTAGAGCATCAGACTCTTAATCTGAGTGTCCAGGGTTCAAGCCCCTGTTCAAGCGATGTGCTCCTTTTACAGGACTCCCTTGTAAAAGAGTGCTCGTGGCTCAATGATAATAACATCTATAAATAAAGTTTGAATGAACAAGACAGAAAGATAGACAGATACGTATGCTTTAGCCTGGGTAGCTCAGTCGGTAGAGAATAAGACTCTTGATCTGAGAGTCCAAGGTTCAAGTCATTGTTCAGGCGATGTTCTCCTTTTACAGGACTCCCTTGTAAAGAGTGCTCGTGGCTCAATGAGACTAACATATATAAATAAAGGTTGAATGAACAAGACAGACAGACAGATAGACAGAAATGTATCCTAGAGCCTGGGTAGCTCAGTCGGTAGAGCATCAGACTCTTAATCTGAGGGTCCAGGGTTCAAGCCCCTGTTCAGGCGATGTGCTCCTTTTACAGGACTCCCTTGTAAAAGAGTGCTCATGGCTCAATGAGACTAACATATATAAATAAAGGTTGAATGAACAAGACAGAAAGACAATCAGATAGACAGAAATGTATCCTAGAGCCTGGGTAGCTCAGTTGGTAGAGCATCAGACTCTTAATCTGAGGGTCCAGGGTTCAAGCCCCTGTTCAGGCGACGTGCTCCATTTACAGGACTTCCTTGTAAAAGAGTGCTTGTGGCTCAATCATACTAACATCTATAAATAAAGTTTGAATGAACAAGACAGAAAGATAGACAGATATGTATGCTTTAGCCTGGGTAGCTCAGTCGGTAGAGCATCAGACTCTTGATCTGAGAGTCCAGGGTTCAAGCCCTTGTTCAGGCGATGTGCTCCTTTTACAGGACTCCCTTGTAAAAGAGTGCTTGTGGCTCAATGATACTAACATCTATAAATAAAGTTTGAATGAACAAGACAGACAGACAGATAGACAGAAATGTATCCTAGAGCCTGGGTAGCTCAGTCTGTAGAGCATCAGACTCTTAATCTGAAGGTCCAGGGTTCAAGCCCCTGTTCAGGTGATGTGCTCCTTTTACAGGACTCCCTTGTAAAAGAGTGCTCGTGGCTCCATGAGACCAACAAATATAAATAAAGGTTGAATGAACAAGACAGACAGACAGACAGACAGATAGACAGAAATGTATCCTAGAGCCTGTGTAACTTAGTTGGTAGAGCATCAGACTCATAATCTGAGTGTCCAGGGTTCAAGCCCCTGTTCAGGTGATGTGCTTCATTTACAAGACTCCCTTGTAAAAGAGTGCTTGTGGCTCAATGATGCTAACATCTGTAAATAAAGTTTGAATGAACAAGACAGAAAAATAGACAGATATGTATGCTTTAGCCTGGGTAGCTCAGTCGGTAGAGCATCAGACTCTTGATCTGAGAGTCCAGGGTTCAAGCCCCTGTTCAGGCGATGTGCTCCTTTTACAGGACTCCCTTGTAAAAGAGTGCTCGTGGCTCAATGATAATAACATCTATAAATAAAGTTTGAATGAACAAGACAGAAAGATAGACAGATACGTATGCTTTAGCCTGGGTAGCTCAGTCGGTAGAGAATAAGACTCTTGATCTGAGAGTCCAAGGTTCAAGTCCTTGTTCAGGCGATGTTCTCCTTTTACAGGACTCCCTTGTAAAGAGTGCTCGTGGCTCAATGAGACTAACATATATAAATAAAGGTTGAATGAACAAGACAGACAGACAGATAGACAGAAATGTATCCTAGAGCCTGGGTAGCTCAGTCGGTAGAGCATCAGACTCTTAATCTGAGGGTCCAGGGTTCAAGCCCCTGTTCAGGCGATGTGCTCCTTTTACAGGACTCCCTTGTAAAAGAGTGCTCATGGCTCAATGAGACTAACATATATAAATAAAGGTTGAATGAACAAGACAGAAAGACAATCAGATAGACAGAAATGTATCCTAGAGCCTGGGTAGCTCAGTTGGTAGAGCATCAGACTCTTAATCTGAGGGTCCAGGGTTCAAGCCCCTGTTCAGGCGACGTGCTCCATTTACAGGACTTCCTTGTAAAAGAGTGCTTGTGGCTCAATCATACTAACATCTATAAATAAAGTTTGAATGAACAAGACAGAAAGATAGACAGATATGTATGCTTTAGCCTGGGTAGCTCAGTCGGTAGAGCATCAGACTCTTGATCTGAGTACAGGGTTCAAGCCCTTGTTCAGGCGATGTGCTCCTTTTACAGGACTCCCTTGTAAAAGAGTGCTTGTGGCTCAATGATACTAACATCTATAAATAAAGTTTGAATGAACAAGACAGACAGACAGATAGACAGAAATGTAGCCTAGAGCCTGGGTAGCTCAGTTGGTAGAGCATCAGACTCTTGATCTGAGAGTCCAGAGTTTAAGTCCCTATTCAGGCGATGTGCTCATTTTAAAGGACTCCCTTGTAAAGAGTGCTCGTGGCTCAATGAGACTTACATATATAAATAAAGGTTGAATGAACAAGACAGACAGACAGACAGACAGAAACGTATGCAAGAGCCTGTGTAGCTCAGTCGGTAGAGCATCAGACTCTTAATCTGAGGGTCCAGGGTTTAAGTCCCTGTTCAGGCGATGAGCTCATTTTAAAGGACTCCCTTGTAAAAGAGTGCTCGTGGCTCAATGAGACTAACATATATAAATAAAGGTTGCATGAACATGACAGACAGACAGATAGACAGAAATGTATCCAAGAGCTTGGGTAGCTCAGTCGGTAGAGCATCAGACTCTTAATCTGAGGGTCCAGGGTTCAATCCCCTGTTCAGGCGATATGCTCCTTTTACAGGACTCCCTTGTAAAAGAGTGCTCGTGGCTCAATGAGACTAACATATATAAATAAAGGTTGAATGAACAAGACAGACAGACAGACAAATAGACAGAAATGTATCCTAGAGCCTGGGAAGCTTAGTTGGTAGAGCATCAGACTCATAAACTAAGTGTACAGGGTTCAAGCGCCTGTTCAGGCAATGTGCTCTTTTTACAGGACTCCCTTGTAAAAGAGTACTCATGGCTCAATGAGACTTACATATATAAATAAAGGTTGAATGAACAAGACAGACAGACAGACAGACATAAGCGTATGCTAGAGCCTGTGTAGCTCAGTCGGTAGAGCATCAGACTCTTAATCTGAGGGTCCAGGGTTTAAGTCCCTGTTCAGGCGATGAGCTCATTTTAAAGGACTCCCTTTTAAAGGAGTACTCGTGGCTCAATGAGACTAACATATATAAATAAAGGTTGAATGAACGAGACAGACAGACAGACAGACAGAAATGTATGCAAGAGCCTGTGTAGCTCAGTCGGTAGAGCATCAGACTCTTAATCTGAGGGTCCAGGGTTTAAGTCCCTGTTCAGGCGATGAGCTCATTTTAAAGGACTCCCTTGTAAAAGAGTGCTCGTGGCTCAATGAGACTAACATATATAAATAAAGGTTGCATGAACATGACAGACAGACAGATAGACAGAAATGTATCCAAGAGCTTGGGTAGCTCAGTCGGTAGAGCATCAGACTCTTAATCTGAGGGTCCAGGGTTCAATCCCCTGTTCAGGCGATATGCTCGTTTTACAGGACTCCCTTGTAAAAGAGTGCTCGTGGCTCAATGAGTCTAACATATATAAATAAAGGTTGAATGAACAAGACAGACAGACAGACAAATAGACAGAAATGTATCCTAGAGCCTGGGAAGCTTAGTTGGTAGAGCATCAGACTCATAAACTAAGTGTACAGGGTTCAAGCGCCTGTTCAGGCAATGTGCTCTTTTTACAGGACTCCCTTGTAAAAGAGTACTCATGGCTCAATGAGACTTACATATATAAATAAAGGTTGAATGAACAAGACAGACAGACAGACAGACATAAGCGTATGCTAGAGCCTGTGTAGCTCAGTCGGTAGAGCATCAGACTCTTAATCTGAGGGTCCAGGGTTTAAGTCCCTGTTCAGGCGATGAGCTCATTTTAAAGGACTCCCTTTTAAAGGAGTACTCGTGGCTCAATGAGACTAACATATATAAATAAAGGTTGAATGAACGAGACAGACAGACAGATTGACAGAAATGTATCCAAGAGCCTGGGTAGCTCAGTCGGTAGAGCATCAGACTCTTAATCTGAGGGTCCAGGGTTCAAGCCCCTGTTCAGGCGATGTGCTCCTTTTACAGGACTCCCTTGTAAAAGAGTGCTCGTGGCTCAATGAGACCAACATATATAAATAAAGGTTGAATGAACAAGACAGACAGACAGACAGATAGACAGAAATGTATCCTAGAGCCTGTGTAGCTTAGTTGGTAGAGCATCAGACTCATAATCTGAGTGTCCAGGGTTCAAGCCCCTGTTCAGGCGATGTGCTCCTTTTACAGGACTCCCTTGTAAAAGAGTGCTCATGGCTCAATGATACTAAGATCTATAAATAAAGTTTGAATGAACAAGACAGAAAGATAGACAGAAACGTATGCTTTAGCCTGGGTAGCTCAGTCGGTAGAGCATCAGACTCTTGATCTAAGAGTCCAAGGTTTCAGTCCTTGTTCAGGCAATGCGACTAACATATATAAATAAAGGTTGAATGAACAAGACAGACAAACAGATAGACAGAAATGTATTATAGAGCCTGGGTAGCTCAGTCGGTAGAGCATCACTCTTAATCTGAGGGTCCAGGGTTTAAGTCCCTGTTCAGGCAATGTTCTCATTTTAAAGGACTCCCTTGTTAAAGAGTGTTCGTGGCTCAATGAGACTAACATATGTAAATAAAGGTTGAATGAACAAGACAGACAGACAGACAGATAGACAGAAATGTAGCTTAGAGCCTGGGTAGCTCAGTTGGTAGAGCATCAGACTCTTAATCTGAAGGTCCAGGGTTCAAGCCCCTGTTCAGGCGATGTGCTCCATTTACAGGACTCCCTTGTAAAAGAGTGCTTGTGGCTCAATCATACTAACATCTATAAATAAAGTTTGAATGAACAAGACAGAAAGATAGACAGACATGTATGCTTTAGCCTGGGTAGCTCAGTCGGTAGAGCATCAGACTCTTGATCTGAGAGTCCAGGGTTCAAGCCCCTGTTCAGGCGATGTGCTCCTTTTACAGGACTCCCTTGTAAAAGAGTGCTCGTGGCTCAATGATACTAACATCCATAAATAAAGTTTGAATGAACAAGACAGAAAGATAGACAGATGTGTATGCTTTAGCCTGGGTAGCTCAGTCGGTAGAGCATCAGACTCTTGATCTGAGAGTCCAGGGTTCAAGCCCCTGTTCAGGCGAAGTGCTCCTTTTACAGGACTCCTTTGTAAAAGAGTGCTCGTGGCTCAATGAGACTAACATATATAAATAAAGGTTGAATGAACAAGACAGACAGACAGACAGACAGACAGACAGAAATGTATCCTAGAGCCTAGGTAGCTCAGTCGGTAGAGCATCAGACTCTTAATCTGAGGGTCCAGGGTTCAAGCCCCTGTTCAGGCGATGTGCTCCTTTTACAGGACTCCCTTGTAAAAGAGTGCTCGTGGCTCAATGATACTAACATCTATAAATAAAGTTTGAATGAACAAGACAGAAAGATAGTCAGATATGTATGATTTAGCCTGGGTAGCTCAGTCGGTAGAGCATCAGATTCTTGATCTGAAAGTCCAGGTTTCAAGCCCCTGTTCAGGCAATGTGCTCCTTTTACAGGACTCCCTTGTAAAAGAGTGCTCGTGGCTCAATGAGACTAACATATATAAATAAAGGTTGAATGAACAAGACAGACAGACAGATAGACAGAAGTGTATCCTAGAGCCTGGGTAGCTCAGTCGGTAGAGCACCAGACTCTTAATCTGGGGGTCGTAGTTTCTAGCCCCTGTTCAGGCGATGTGCTCCTTTTACAGGACTCCCTTGTAAAAGAGTCCTCGTGGCTCAATGAGACCAACATACATAAATAAAGGTTGAATGAACAAGACAGACAGACAGATAGACAGAAATGTAGCTTAGAGCCTGTGTAGCTTAGTTGGTAGAGGATCAGACTCATAATCTGAGTGTCCAGGGTTCAAGCCCCTGTTCAGGTGATGTGCTTCATTTACAAGACTCCCTTGTAAAAGAGTGCTTGTGGCTCAATTATGCTAACATCTATAAATAAAGTTTGAATGAACAAGACAGAAAGATAGACAGATATGTATGCTTTAGCCTGGGTAGCTCAGTCGGTATAGCATCAGACTCTTGATCTGAGAGTCCAAGGTTCAAGCCCTTGTTCAGGCGATGTGCTCCTTTTACAGGACTCCCTTGTAAAAGAGTGCTAGTGGCTCAATGAGACTAACGTATATAAATAAAGGTTGAATGAACAAGACAGACAGACAGACAGATAGACAGAAATGTATCCTAGAGCCTGTGTAGCTCAGTCGGTAGAGCATCAGACTCTTAATCTGAGGGTCCAGAGTTTAAGTCTTTGTTCAGGCGATGTGCTCAATTTAAAGGAATCCCTTGTAAAGAGTGCTCGTGGCTCAATGAGACTAACATATATAAATAAAGGTTGAATGAACAAGACAGACAGACAGATAGACAGAAATGTATCCTAGAGCCTGGGTAGCTCAGTCGGTAGAGCATCAGACTCTTAATCTGAGGGTCCAGGGTTCAAGCCCCTGTTCAGGCGATGTGCTCCTTTTACAGGACTCCCTTGTAAAAGAGTGCTCATGGCTCAATGAGACTAACATATATAAATAAAGGTTGAATGAACAAGACAGACAGACAAACAGATAGACAGAAATGTATCCTAGAGCCTGGGTAGCTCAGTTGGTAGAGCATCAGACTCTTGATCTGAGAGTCCAGAGTTTAAGTCCCTGTTCAGGCGATGTGCTCATTTTAAAGGACTCCCTTGTAAAGAGTGCTTGTGGCTCAATGAGACTTACATATATAAATAAAGGTTGAATGAACAAGACAGATAGACAGAAATGTATCCAAAAGCTTGGGTAGCTCAGCCGGTAGAGCATCAGACTCTTAACCTGAGGGTCCAGGGTTCAAGCCCCTGTTCAAGCGATGTGCTCCATTTACAGGACTCCCTCGTAAAAGATTGCTTGTGGCTCAATCATACTAACATCTATAAATAAAGGTTGAATGAACAAGACAGAAAGATAGACAGATATGTATGCTTTAGCCTGGGTAGCTTGGTCGGTAGAGCATCAGACTTTTGATCTGAGAGTCCAGGGTTCAAGCTCCTGTTCAGGCGATGTGCTCATTTTACAGGACTCCCTTGTAAAAGAGTGCTCGTGGCTCAATGAGACTAACATATATAAATAAAGGTTGAATGAACAAGGCAGACAGACAGACAGATAGACAGAAATGTATCCTAGAGCTTGGGTAGCTCAGTCGGTAGAGCATCAGACTCTTAATTTGAGGGTCCAGGGTTCAAGCCCCTGTTCAGGCGATGTGCTCCTTTTACAGGACTCCCTTGTAAAAGAGTGCTCATGGCTCAATGAGACTAACATATATAAATAAAGGTTGAATGAACAAGACAGACAGACAGACAGACAGATAGACAGAAATGTAGCCTAGAGCCTGGGTAGCTCAGTTGGTAGAGCATCAGACTCTTAATCTAAGGGTCCAGGGTTCAAGCCCCTGTTCAGGCGATGTGCTCCGTTTACAGGACTCCCTTGTAAAAGAGTGCTTGTGGCTCAATCATACTAACATCTATAAATAAAGTTTGAATGAACAAGACAGAAAGATATGTATGCTATAGCCTGGGTAGCTCAGTCGGTAGAGCATCAGACTCTTGATCTGAGAGTCCAGGGTTCAAGCCCATGTTTAGGCGATGTGCTCCTTTTACAGGACTCCCTTGTAAAAGAGTGCTCGTGGCTCAATGATACTAACATCCATAAATAAAGTTTGAATGAACAAGACAGAAAGATAGACAGATATGTATGCTTTAGCCTGGGTAGCTCAGTCGGTAGAGCATCAGACTCTTAATCTGAGAGTCCAGGGTTCAAGCCCCTGTTCAGGCGATGTGCTCCTTTTACAGGACTCCCTTGTAAAAGAGTGCTCGTGGCTCAATGATACTAACATCTATAAATAAAGTTTGAATGAACAAGACAGAAAGA